>JAWPHD010007583.1:0-127014 GCA_037043455.1 Cyrtodaria siliqua
TGGGTGTATTTCCTTGGCGAGTCAATTAAGCGAACGCAACCTTTATTTGGAATTAACCTTATGGCAAGATATGTGTTTGTCTGGTTCGGCGGCCAGCTGATTTCTAATCATCAAATACAGTATTGGTATCCTTGATGTCTTTAATAACTACCATCAGTGACAGATTTCAGTAATGTTCCATTAATTAACAATAAAAACAACAACATTGCCAGCAGACACGATAATTACAGTGTTTGGGTGGTGTGGTGTTCGTGGTTCATCGATCGTCATCAGTCATTTGTAATTTAAATAAAGCAATTGTTTGACGTGTAATGCTTAATGTTGTGCATGCGTATCAGAAAATATGCGTAATAGCCAGCAAAAAGGGGTTCAAATGTGGTATGTGAAAAACAGTATAGTCATGCTCGTGTAGATTTAAGTAGTTAGTCACTTGCACGTGCTGACAGGGTGACACTGGTAGAACTGTGTTACTCGGTTAGATTTCTATTTTATTCTTGGTTGTGTTAGAACATGGACATACATTTTATAAGACAGGATTGGTATGCCGGAGGGCGAGTTCAAGCTTCTCCCATCGGTTACCGAAAGCAATCTCTGTAGCCATCGGTTACCATTGGTCACCGTCGTCAGCCGTTGGTTCGCCGATAGGCAGAACGTTGGTATTCCAGAACCATTGGGTTCGTTCAGGGTTTTCCACTCGGCAACCACGTTGGTTGTCAATTGCCACCGGTAACATTTGGTACCAACGAGGCCACCGATACTACCTCAGGTGTAGAGTCGCGGATTGGTTAACAACGTTCAACCTATCGGCAAACGATGGTGACCGATGGTAGCCGATGGCTATCGAGAGTGCTTGAATCGGTACCCGATGGGAGAACCCTGAACGGACCCAATATTCCCGCTACTCTACACCTGAGGTAGCATCGGTGGCCTCGTTGTTACCAAATGTTACCATCGGTGGCCATTGGTAACACGAAATTAACCATTGCCAATGGGACCCTGAAAGCACACACTGTGTTATAATCCTGATCTGGGTGCAAAGGCCAAATTCAGCATTGTCTGTACAAACTATGGACATACAAGAAAATCAAACTGGTTGACCACATGCGTTACCTCGATATATCGAATAAACCTATATTAATGTAAAGATGTTCATGGAGTTGCATACTTGAACGATTGTAAAATGTACTCGATTTTCTGTAAATTATAATTTATTATTACGTTCACATCAACTGATGCATACATTGGCGTATACGCCCACAGTAAAACACAAATGTTATTGTATTTCCTATATCTAAAATAAACCACCAGTAAAATAAATAAATGTCCTCACCTAATCTACATGTTATTGGCACTCATATGAGGAATACAGTGTGCTGAGGTAAGTAAATGGCATGTGCATGTAGAACAATGTCGCTTGTCACAGTATCGCATCGGCAACATGTGTACTATGTGACGACTACGATTCTTACGGATGGCGCGAGGTATACAGTACTGGTTCTACTTTTTACCCAGGAAAAAATGGGGTGGTCTGCCTCTATCGCAAAAAAAATCGACCCATATATATGGGATAAATAGTGCGAAAGGTTACGTAAACTACATTAAAAAGAACCAATAAAAAACTAAATAAAAAAAAGACTCTGAGAATGTGTAAAGAAGAAGGCAGCAGTTAATAACGTATAACATAATTGTGACGGAGTATGTGCTCTGTATGTATACTATGGTCTACACTACTCAACTTTTATAATCAGTCACTTTTTCAAAGAATTATATATATTTTAATAATTCATCATTTGAAATTTTTAACTGGCGTCGGTCGTTTAACAAATATTGCTAGCGATAAACTTAATCTGCCTTGATTGGACTAAAACCTTGTTGATAAACTTAATAAAATATTGGTATGTGTTTCGGTGATTTCCAGTTTTTAGTGTTCGTTTATTTTCAAAAAAACTGGGTGACCGATTATAAAAGTTGAGTAGTGTATATGTGGATCCCATATATATATATATATATATATATAAAGTAAACAAAAAACAACAAGAGCGATGATTGACACCAAGAGCAGACTTCAGAACGAAATATAATACATATACCTTCTACAGGAACCAACAGAAGTATCACATTTTATTATGAAAGTGTCATGATATTGTATTCCTTGTAAGTTATGAACGTATTAAGATAAGTCCGCTTTAACCCCCACCACACACTTAACAAATACGTACCTATTTCATGCTATGGGAGCCTGTACGGTGGAAACCGATAATTTGAGCAAACATGGCGGCGAAAGTCATTTTTTTTTCATATGTACATGTCCATATTTTTTATTAGAACGGGCTATTGAATGCAACATTGCAAAGCTGCAGACAGCCAGAGTAAAATAGGAACATTTTATAACTTAACAGTGGACAGATCATACCCCGAAAACATAAAACTGGTCAGTACGCGATTGCTAACAAGAAAGTAACATGTTAACGAAAATTTCCATCTTCAAACATCCTACTCAGCTAGACGAGCTACAATTCGAATTTGTAAGCCTCAATATAACACATAAATCGGTGCTTTACATTTGTTTGCTACGGGTGTAGCGAGCGTTAGCGTTATTTGACATTTGTTTGCTACGGGTGTAGCGAGCGTTAGCGTTATTTGACAGTACTGGTTGTACGAGTTTTTCATTAAGGTTAGTTTGAGCTAAATTGTGAGCAACTGTACGGGTATATGGATCAAATTTCTGTACGGGTGTGTTTGAATATACGAGAGATAATACACGAAACGTCCAAACTGTCTTTAAAAATGATATTGGCACAGCGTGTTAAAACACACTGATTACTCCTGATGTCTCGTTGTCATGGTGGGATTATATATAAAGCGCTCTGGTGCGTAGATAGAGCGGTTTTAAAAGTAAACAAGAAACATATTATGCATGTGTACGTGTGCGTGCGTGCGTGCGTGCGTGCGTGCGTGTGAGAGAGGGTTGGGGGAAGTGGAGTAGGGGTATATATTATCCGCTATCAATTGCAATACCCCTTTTTCAGTTTTATTTTACTCGCTGCTTATTCAACGAACACTGAAAGGTTGCCACGAGAGAAAGTATGTGCCTATATATGATTGGGGTTAAAGGTCGCTTTCAACACTACATGTAGTTCAGTCATATCACGACGGTATCTACCCAATGCTGAACTTTATAGTGCTGCCACACTGGAATACCACGCCGTAGACACATGCCATGGAACACCACGCAGTCACATTAAACTGACACCGGCCGACCAGTCCTAGTACTTCCCTTTATATGCTGAACGTCAAGCAAGGGAGCTATTCGAAGTCCTTTGTAAACCCAAAACCTCCTACATGCGAGGCAGACGTTCAACCAATAAACCACCGCCGCGGTTCATGAGAAAAAGATCGAGAAATAATTAATAAGCTTTCCTCGCAATGAAGATACAAAGAGGGTAGATATGCAGATCACATAGAATACAAGTATCAGCGCTGCCCAATGTTGAATTTGAAATCCGAATGAACCTGGTTCAAACCTTGGCACCACCTTCCCGGTGCCACAGAGTTGGTTGTGTGTTTTGGGTAATATTCTTCCCCTCATACGTGTCCGTCGTATGGGTACGTAAACCGAAAGGTCCCGCGTATCGGAATCTATCATGAGAGCACGTTATAGAGCAAGGGTTACTTCTGTTATGCGAACTATTTTCTTATCTGTTATTGTGAAATATTAACTACTGTTATCTTGTATTCGTTAATCAGTATAATATTAACTATTGTTATCTTGTATTCGTTAATCAGTATACTATTAAATACTGTTATCTTGTATTCGTTAATCAATAAACTGTTATCTTGTATTCGTTAATCAGTACACTATTAACTACTGTTATCTTGTATTCGTTAATCAATATACTATTAACTACTGTTATCTTGTATTCGTTAATCAGTATACTATTAACTATTGCTATCTTGTATTTGTTAATCAGTATACTATTAACTACTGTTATCTTGTATTCGTTAATGTTATACTATTAACTACTGTTATCTTGTATTATCAGTATACTATTTAACTACTGTTATCTTGTATTCGTTGATGTTATACTATTAACTACTGTTATCTTGTATTTGTTAATCCGTATACTATTAACTACTGTTATCTTGTATTCGTTAATCAATATACTATTAACTACTGTTATCTTGTATTCGTTAATCAGTATACTATTGACTACTGTTATCTTGTATTCGTTAATGTTATACTATTAACTACTGTTATCTTGTATTCGTTAATCAGTATACTATTAACTACTGTTATCTTGTATTCGTTAATGTTATGCTATTATATGTTATCTTGTATGGGAATCCCCCTTTCCCCTCTCAACCCGGTGCCCTCACCGTACACACCCCCACCCCCGCCAAACCCTACAAATAGACATCGCCGGCATATGGTTGAACTCTTCTCTGTGGACACCGACCCGTGCACGTCGGGGGAGAATGCACCACAGCACTGCTGGACTTGTCACCCTGTTAGTGCTGTGGACCAAGATCGGTGCCGTCTCGTCCCTCCCCGCCGTGGAACAGCGCCTGGAATAACCATGGACGAGATGCAGTTAGATGAGCGTCGACAGTCTGCAGGGGTGACATGAGAAAATGTGTGGTCATCAACTGAATGGAACTAAAGTGGGGGAAGACTGGTGCTGTACATGGAGCAAGGGAGTGAGCAACCTGCGTGCCTACGTAACTCGCCGGGGACGCAGATTGTAGAGGCGGGTGTGGTCCCCAACAACAGGACTCTCGGCCCAGTAGGATAGGACACACAAGGATGCAGCACCTAGCGGATGTAGGCCCCACAACAACAGCCGGCAACACTCACCGCCCCAACGACAACTACACATGCGACACAACACAGCATATCTACAAGAGAAACGACGCAGATTCAACGCTACAGACATCTCTACACATAACATCTAGACAAGCCCACACTCTAATGTACCTAGCTGTACCGGGCTTCTCTGGTGGCTTATGGTGGAAGAACACACACGCACGCACGCAGGCACGCAGGCACGCACCCACACATGCATGCGCGATTGAACGATAGTTTAAAATGCCGTTAAACAATATAAATTTGACAGTTGTTGATGATGCTGATGCTACATTTTCTTTTACCTCAAAAAATACTGAAATGAGTTGTTGACATAAAGTATCCGGGAACTTGCATTCAAGGAGTTCATTGCAATGCATTTGCGCTTTCCACAGAACCATACATTTAAAATTCTTCATCGAATATTTGGATTACATCTTGTTTGTAAAACATATTCTCAGACAATTGTTTGTAAAACATATTCTTTGTAAAACATCTTCTTTGTAAAACATATTCTATCTTATATCAGAAGCACACGTACAGATTTGTCAATAAATTGCTCTTAACACACGTACTTATCTCTTCTTACACATGTACAGTATTTCCGCTCAAACGGTGTGAAACAAATAAGTGTCGTACAGTGACCTATTTACAAAATGTGTAGGAAATATCCAAAATTCAGGTAATCCAAAACCATGAGTACATTCTTTGATATCTCCTTCATAAAGCATGTAAATTAACTTCTGGAAAAGAAAACTCGAATTATTCTTAAAATGTTTGAACATGAAGCGTTCCTTGATTTCGCGATGAGTTCGTCAAGTACCTTAGATTCGACCCAGATTTCCCGTTGATTTGTGCATGTAGACGTTATATACTGTATGCATTCAATTCAGATGTATTCATAAAAACATTCGGCATCGAAAACAAAGTTTTAAAAAGGATATATAAATCAACTTACGGATTTATGTCCACCCACCATGTGGTTTTGACGCGCTAAATCCGCCATGTTTTGCTCAAATCATTGGTTTCCACTGTACAGGCTCCCATAGCCTGTGTTTGACTGTGTTTATGCATCAGTGCGAAGAAATGTTTTACCTACCTGTTTACAAGCCGCCAATTTAGCCATGAGATATGTACATACATACATACATAATTATGTAGCATACATTTACTACATGTCGACATCGACGATGAAATACATCACACGGATACAGTACATCGACCATGACTACGAGTATTTTTGTTTTGTTTTGTTGCATGTCAAGACACCATCATGCATATGTTCAAGCTATGCAATTCACATAAGAACGATGGACTTCAAATTGAAAAAAGACAAACAAAACAACCTTAAAAACAACATAAGAACGGTGGACTTCAAATTGAAAAAACAAAAACAAAAAAACACACACGAAAAAACATGTATTATTGAAGTCTCTATCCCGCCATCTACAACGCATGAACACCGTGCCTAAACCTACTGACGACGACGCATTATATAACAAACTCTACATACTATAAACGGCTATATACAGTATTATTTCATCTAAAAAAAAAGAGCTAAACTTTTCCCCTCAGTATACTTACGATTTCTTATCTTATCTGACCAATTTGTGAAACGTACGAAACAGACGCATTCTTTACATGTTAAAAGCTGCTATTCAAGACACGGCGTAAGTGTAACATGAAAAATCCTTTAATATAACAAGAAATATACCTACTCTAAATGCATAATTATCTGGTACAAGAACATAATTATAAATGTGAATGAAAATGATAGATTATGTTGATTTATGCATAACACAGTCACGTGACAAACTAAATAAAGTTCTACAGAAACATTAATTTAATTTTAATTCACTTAAATGGTTGTTTAAAACGTGTTTAAAATGCATTTCGTATTCAAAACATTTACATTTTCCCTAATGTTCCCACATTTGAAAGAATTACTGTTCCATTCGATATGGGCCCAGGAAGTATCAATGGTAGATATTTCCATGATGCGCACATTTGATGTTAGAGATGACTACATGTAGCTGATCATTAAATAGTTTAAACATTCGGAGTGCTCTTTCAGGAAATGTTTGTTTGTTAAACAGGACCCCTGCCTTGTAGGACAGGACACCGGTAGCGGATGTAGGGCAACACCACCTACCGGATGTAGGACCAGCAGCACCCCAGACAACACTTCACCGCCACAGCGACAACATAGAGCGAAAGCGACGCTTCAACACATCTACAAGAGAAACGACGCAGACACCACAACACACAGATACCACAACGCATCTCAACTAGAAAATGCCGAGTCACGGGGGATTCTTCCCGGGGTTCATATGGTAGAGGGACTATAAACCTTCGAATACCACCACTCAGGAAATGTCACCCAACCGAGTTCGGTAAAGTGTTCAACGGTAATTCTCGCAGACCTTTTTTTGTTGGCATCATACGATTTATCTGCGAGGGAAAATCCATTTTACAGTTTACACGAGTGACCAATTATGTGTTATGATTATGTTTTAAGCTGGAAATAATTGAATAAACATTTGACAAAAAGTAAATAAAAAGTGCAAATTGTATTGCTGTATTTTCTTTATCGAACAATTCTTCTGAATAGTTTTCGCTACCTATGTTATCACCTAACCAGGCAAACGCTGTTAATGAGCCGTGAAGTTAGCAATTTTAGAAACACAGTTTAAGGGTGCAATACACTTGTCTGGAAATCAAAGTAAATGGAGCGACTAATAGATATCATCAGTAAAGCCAAGGACACCATTTATCCCATGTCAAGGCATTTCCCCATATGGGAATTTTTCTTTTTAACTCAGCAACACATTATAGATTATTTCAAGCCGCCCCAAAGAGAGAGGAGAAGGATATATATATATGTATCATGCAGATATGCACTGCTCTGCCCAATAAAGGGGTGAACTAATAAATTATGCTTTATTAGGCACTGACCAACAGAGCAAATCAATGCGGAATCCCTCGGCGTTTATTGTACGTAACGCCTAATAAACTTGATAGTAAAAGGCACTGACATAATATTCTCTATATATGAATTCTTGAATACTATAAAACATATTGCTATGGTCCTTTAGCCTGCTCGGAGTATATACCCGATACACTGTACCGCCCGATTTATGGCCCATCCGACGGACAAGGCTAAGGGTTCGTGTCTTGCACAAGAACACAGCGAAAACAGTGGTGACAGAGAGGCTCGACCCCAGCTCGATAGCAGTAGCGTAGCTACCTATTAGGCCAAAAGGCCCGGGCCTGCATGTTCACATGCATGGTTGAAAAATATAACAATGAAATAATAGTGTATGCCTTTGTTGAATTTTGAAGCGTGATTTTGCTTAAATTTATATCTAAATATATGCCAAAACGCACCAGAGACGTCCTACGTTTTCAAAATTTTCCTGGGAAGCATGCCCGGACCCCACTAGAAATATCAAAAAAGTTCTAGCTACGCCCATGGATAAGCTTTACTTTTTGTTGTTGTTTATGATAATAAAATACAGTTGTTGTTTTCCAAAAGATAGACAGTAAACTATTTAAATGTCTAATTCAGTATCTCAAAGTAATGCGAGAAATCTAATCCATTATGAGTTTGTCCGTGTGGGTTAGGAACGGTTACTCTCGGATGGCGTTCTTTGACATGGTAATTTTTTTTGCCAATCGTCAGGGACAGGGCAGGAGCAACTCGAAGATTTTCTTCACTTTGTTTTAACCTTTTATCTGCAACTAACCCTCTGATGCGTGACAAAGGAACTTGAACTGACAGTAATCATGCCTATAAACATTTTATTCTCACCCTAAGGGTCAACTTTTAAGCCACAGACTCGACAGAGCCTGGTCTCTGGCTAAAATGTTAACCCCTCCCATAATGGATTCTTATAGCCTCTGGTGCAACACTCAGTGCGTTTTTTTTTCTGAGAATTTTCCAAGAAAAAAGGACAATAAACAGGAATTTACATTTCTGCACTTTCCACTACTCTTACTGACGACTACATTACTATTATTTGGAAACAGAGGAATCCATGAACTTTCCACTATTCCTACTGACGACTACATTACTATTGTTTGGCAACAGAGGAATCCATGAACTTTCCGCTACTCTTACTGACGACTACATTACTATTGTTTGGAAACAGAGGAATCCATGAACTTTCCACTACTCTTACTGACGACTACATTACTATTGTTTGGAAACCATGAACTTTCCGCTACTCTTACTGACGACTACATTACTATTATTTGGAAACAGAGGAATCCATGAACTTTCCGCTACTCTTACTGACGACTACATTACTATTGTTTGGAAACAGAGGAATCCATGAACTTTCCACTACTCTTACTGACGACTACATTACTATTGTTTGGAAACAGAGGAATCCATGAACTTTCCACTACTCTTACTGACGACTACATTACTATTGTTTGGAAACAGAGGAATCCATGAACTTTCCGCTACTCTTACTGACGACTACATTACTATTGTTTGGAAACAGAGGAATCCAGGAACTTTCCACTACTCTTACTGACGAACAGATTACCATTGTTTTTTTACTTGCTCGACGAATATACTCTGAAACACGGGGACGCCCGGTTTACGGTCTCGTTTGACGGACAAGGCTAAATGAAAGGGTCATGCCCAAAAACACACTGACGGAACTCAGAGGCACCAGTGAGGCTTCAACCTTCAATCCATTAAATAAGAAAAACAGTACAGAATACGTCGGTGTACAGTATTAACAACTTTGGTCATTTTAATACAGTCATAACTAGCTACTTTTTTTAATTTCGAAGAACTCGTCCAGTTTTGTGTATTATTTTTTCATTATAGTATGGTATACATTATAACTTTTATGGCTAAAATCTTTAACGACGTATGAATCACAGAGGTATTTATTTACCTGTTCGGAAATTGTTTTGATTCACGGAATATCCCATTTCCAACCAAACTGAGATTAATTTCTCATGTCAGGCTTTATTTTCAATTAATAACGATTAAAACGAATAGTTGCTGCATTCGAGAGCATTTTGTATCAGCCTTATGCGTAAGAGGCAGAAAGCACGTGTAAAGTCACTGCATAAACATTTCCGATTTATCAATCTGACGCCATAAATTTTATGTCTTATTTGATAAATGGGATTTACAAATAAAAATCCTTTCATCTACAGTCATTTGAAGTCTGGAAGGTAAGTATTATGAAGAAATGACATTTAGTGTATTGTATAAACTGTTGAAAAGTATATCAGTATGAGGCCCATTACTGAATGGAAGTGAACTGTTCTTTTAAGTCTCATCAACATATTGTTTATGTGTGAGAGAGAAAGAGAGAGTTACGGGTCTGATAAATCACATGCCCGGAGCCCGCGCGTTGATCGGGCTACAGAGAGAGAGAGAGAGAGAGAGAGAGCGCTAATTCTTCCTTTATGTTAGATCCTTTAAATATAGGGCCTACACTATGATATTTACGTGCAATACAGGTAGCTCATTATGGTTAGCAATTAAACGTGACAATATGAAAGAAATATATCGCGGTGTAATCAAACCGCGTAGGTGATGAGATTATCTGAATCGATTATTTTTGTAAGACAATTTTGCAGCAGATACTCAACTTAAATACGTTTATATATGTATTATTCATTACCAACACGATTATTCAAATTAATCAAAACTGTTATCTAATTTCAGTTTTGAATATAACATTATAACGCTCACCTACCTGTTTTAAGTTCTCCCTACCTATCACAAACCATCCAACACAATGTATAATTGATTTAGTTTAAAATGTGAAATTCACTTTATGTTATAAACACTTGTTTGAAAAATCCAAAATACCATTCATTGTGTGTTCTCTCCACGAACATAAAAGGCAGATAGATGTTGACTTGTATGGCTCAGGTTTCAGCTTACAGTGAATTCTTTCAAAAAGATAATTCGCCGAAGTGTTTATGCAATTTTCATGATTCTAACAATGGCAAAACCTCAGGTAGTATGTAAGGACAACATTATTTGTGAAACTATTTATGAATAAAGAAAACTGCACCTTTTGTGGTTAACATAAACGCCGGCATGCGAGGGTCCTTACACTACCTTAAGAACGGATGTAAATATGTGTTTTTTACAAAAAATAAACAACCAAGCATTATATTTTACAAAAAATAGACAACCAAGCACTGTATTTGTTAAAACGATACCCCACCTACACCCACCACCACCAGGCCCGTAGCCAGACCTGTAATTTAACTGAGGCAAATCGCTTTCTATTGAGGTATGGTGGCACGTACTCATCCGATCTATAATCTGGAATTTTTGTGATTTTTTCATGAGATTTCCTGCGTTTGAGTGCATGTCCCCGACACGATTTTCTGCAAAGCGTGTTTTGTCAATGATTGATTATTTATCGATATTGAAGTTATTTATATGTAAAGTATATACATTCCCAAAATTCTACCGAAGTGTGCCTCAGCGGGCCTGCCCACAACAACCACATGTTACAGTAACAACAATCACATGTTACAGTAACAACAATCACATGTATAAGTGCTGATCTATGTGTTAAACAATTGGGATAACCATTACTTCGACAACACAACGTCGTTTATTTAACTATATCTATTAATCCAAATTGATTCCAAACAAAACTAATACTCACCCGTAAGCTTAAATACATGCAAAAACAATCATTTAAGAATCCAGAAACCATTCCGACATGCTATGTTTGAATTTGAATGTGACACTCTTCCAGATGTAGTATGTACCCATTTTAAATAATTTAATGGACTTTACCTTGTAATTGTCTCTATAGAACCATGGTACTCCTGAACATACTATATATAACGTGCATTACTTTGGCTGTTATCTTGCCTCATGCGTTAGTCAACAAATGTACACATTGAACGGCCCTCACTATACATATTATTGTCTTTGACATGCAGTAAATACCAACAACCTGCATGACATGCATTTACTGTGGTAATCATACTGTACCATCTCAACAATTACCAACCTCGTTTTCTTAGCATTATGGGAAGGGTTACGTGTCTGCTGCAGTAAGTGACCAGTGGTCAGTTACGCGAAGGTGCATAGCATGCATTTCTATGGCAATTATATTGCACCATCTCACCAATTAGCAAAAACAACATACAGCATATACCTTACATAATGCAGGTATGATAGTTCTACAGGTATTCATAGAAGATAATGGTACGGGTGGGGGGTGAGGTGGTGGTGGGGTGGGTGAGAGGGGCATATGAAGAAGAAGAAGCAGAAAATATATTTCAATAACTTGAAAGTCGGTGAGTAGGGGAGAAAAGGAATGAAGAAGAAGAAGTGAGAAGAAGATATTGGGAAAACTAGAAAGTCGGTCGATCTAAAACATGTGCATGTGGTGTGTGTGGAGAAAGAAGAAGAAGACGATAGAAGATATACACATATTTGTCAAAAAAAACTATTCTTTATGACATACAATAACATAAGTGTAATAGAGTTGGTTAACAAATCCAGATGAAATACATGCACTCACTAGTTATGTATGATCACATGTATCGACTAAGAAAATACAGACATTTGATGTAGGAAAAACAAACATTAATTACTTATTAACACAAAACACACTTATTAAACCTACGTCCTGCTGATCTGCTATTCTTATTTTAAAATATATCTATAAAAGGAAACAAAATCAAGTTACTAACCAATTCATGCCATGACTATATTAATCCAAACGATATTTTCGCGTGATTTATTAAACTTGTTAATGACACCAAGTTTAGTTATGCAATCTCATGCAAATAACTGCAGCTAAATAAGAAATCATGATCGTTGTATTTATGGTTATATTGGCAGGATAAGGCCTGTGCAAATATAGGTAAGCTATCCAACCGACAAGTGGGGATGATAAAATCAATTTCATTATCGCTATGGTTTATATTGGTAGAAGTAATTTTGGATATATTTAACACCAAAATAGAAACATTAACTAAGTTAGGCCGGCAGTGCTAATGTTTTTGGAGACACAACTATGATTTTTTGTTTTGTTTGGTGTTTAACGTCATTTTTCAGCACAATTTAGACTATGTATGACAGCAAATTTTTGTGGTGGAGGCAGACTACACTTATTCCTGGGTAGAATCAGTACTGTATACCTCCTGCCATCCGTAAGAATCAACACTTTCTCACATGTTGAGCTCCCAGTGGGATTCGAACCCACAGCAGTTATGAAAATGCACCTAAATGTTACATTATCCCTGCTTAAAAAAAAGGTCAATGTCATATAATAAGCTTGTTTTTTATGAATCCCAAAATGACCAAAATTAATGCCTGTCAAATCAGTTATAGATCTAAGCAAAACAAATACCATATGCAAAATTAAGAAAGTCATATGACCTTAAAACATAGGTCAATTCTGAATGGTATTTTACGTCATTTTAGCACATGCTAGGAAATATAAATGTATGACGTTTTTGTTTTTTTTTTGCAGTAGAGGCAGACCACCACCTTTTTCCTGGCTAAATAAAACCAGTACTGTTTACCTCACGCCATCCATAAGAATCGAAACTTTCTCACTCGAGAAGTTGAGCTCCCAGTGTAAAGCATAGGTCAAGGTCATTTAAAACATAGGTCATAGGTCAAGGTCGTATTAAAGTCTCATATTGCATATAGTGTAACATGCAACTTCAGTCAACGTTTGAGTACAGTTGAAAACAGACATTGTAAATACTCACGGAAGTAATACTGTACCTACGTTTTAATACCATTACAATATGACCTAGATCTTGCAACCAGATAACAACACACCTTCACAGAAACTCGTCTGGGAATCATTTGGCATTACTGAAGGTTTTGTCAATTATATGTCAATTTACAAGGTTTTAAGGCTAATTTTATATTCTGTAAGGAAAAATTATGCAAAATAAATTTTGAGTAAGTAGAAATTAACTTAGATTTTTTCTAAGATGCATTATGAATATTACCCAGGTGTATTAGAGTACAAATTTTTATGCTCCGGAATGAAAGTGGAGTCAGCATATATATATTCACGTTTTCCTTTCAAGTCCTTGGAAACCGTGGAGCTTTCAAATTTCACTCACGTTTATATCTACATGACAGCAGTATTTGTTTACATGTTTTTGGTTATGTCCATTACTTAGATACCATAAGCCATACTTCATACACTATTACATCTACAGGGCACAAATATTCCGATAAATTCTTTAACAATTTATAAATTTGTCCATTCAAATATTACGTAGGACGTGTAACTCAGGACAAATGTTCCTGCCCTGATCTATAGGACATCATATTGTAGGTCAGTAGGAATGACCTTGACCTTCTATTAGCAAATTGTTAATTTATATAAAAGTTTTTATATCAAAAGCCATACAGTTTTCAAACTTCCTACACTTACATCTATATGACAGCTATGTCACAGCAGTATGTTCCTACCAGAAGTAGGTCAACAGAATGACCTTGATCAACCTTTTGCACTCTGTTAATTTACAATGACCTTGACATACTTACCTACTTCATTATTTTCTTTTTTATGAGACAGACAGTGCTTAAATGGGGCATTCTCATGGACACATTTTCTAACTGCGTTTTTTTTCTGGACTTTTAATCATGATAACAGGGTTCAAACTAGGCCTGGAGTTTTGAGAGAAGTGACACTTCTCCGAAGAAAATAGGGAGAAGTGACAGAAAATAGGGAGAAGTGACAGAAAATAGGGAGAAGTGAGGGAGACAAGATACTTTAAGCGTGCAATCAGTTATTGTTAACATTAATTTATGTAATCACCAAACTGGTTTTAACTTTTATTTATTTAAGTTATGTTGTTTCATAATAAAAGTGTTTATAGTTAATGTTTGATTTGATTTGAATTGGGGTTTTATGGCGCACCAACAGGGATGAACATGCCAGGCTCATCCTCCATTTACATCTAGATAAAAATATGGAGAATGAACCTTCTAACCTGCAGAACTGCAGAGTTGCTGCAAATTCTATTGTACACACTCCATTTACGATGGAGCCACATTTGCATATGCGGTCATGAAGAAGACCTTGAATGAGCATGATAAAAAAAAAGAAGACAAAATGAACATGAAGGGGGATCCTACCCCTCTGCCTCTAGCGGGATTTGCAGTGGTTGTATTCTAACCCGGCAACCACACGGGGATATAGTTAATGTAGAAAATGAACTTTCTATAGACATTTCAACATACAGGAGTGGTCAAGACCATAAATTGGCATCCACATCTGACATCAAAATCAAAACAAAATCACACTTCCATTTTATATTTATTACACATATAAGATGCAAATGATGAGGCAAATATTTTAGAGTTGGTTGGCAGTCCAACTTTATGTTTATTTTACAACAAGACGTCCAAGGACCTACATACGCTCTACTGTAAGAACAGAAATGAATGTGATCATCTCACAAGTTACTTAGAAAACAGTTTGATACGCAAATTGTTTAGATTAACTAGATGACAGCTGGTCACTTTAGCAAAGGTTCCATATCAATATTTATTATGTGATCCCAGACATTTCTATTTGTAGTATTATAATAAATATGGAAACCATCCTTTGGTGTTAACAAAGATGTTCAGAATACAAAGACTGGCTGAACGGTGTTTTACATCATCTTCAACACATTTCAGGCTATATATGATGGTTGATATTTTGTGGTGGTGAAGGCAGACCACCCACTTTATCCTGGGTAGAACCATTACTGTATATCCGCCATCTAAAGAAACAACTTTCTTGAGATGTAGATGAGCAGTAGCCATCTTAAACTTTTCTATTTTCAGCTGTGGCAGCCATTTGGATATTATAGAAAGGTGAACTTCGATTAGGACCAACAATACCTCACATGCAATATTACTGCAAAATTTCATATAGATCTCAAAAAAGATCACATACAAAGTTTTCATATAATAGTGAATGTAAAAAGAAAGCTGCATCAACATGTATTACATTTAGAAATGATTTTTTTCACAGTGCACCAGAAGTTGCATCTACACAAGAAAGGTTATATGGCACCAAACAGGAATGAGCATACATCATCTCCACTTACATCAAGATAAAATATAGAGAATGGGCCTAAAACCTTCTGAGTTGCTGCAAATTCTAAAGTAGACGCTCCATTTATGATGAAGCCACGTTTCCACGTTTGCATATGCGGTTTCATGATGAAGACTGTGAATGAGCATGATAAAAAATGACAAAATGAACATGAAGGTGTGGGGGTGGGAGGGTGGTCCTACCCATCTGCCTCTAGCGGGATTTACAGTGGTTGTATTCCAAAGCGCCCACATCACCAACTTAAGTAGCCTGATTTTAGTTGCGGTGGAGACCTCTCTCAGGGGTGTGTGTTTTATTTAGAACCAACTAGACGTCGTAAGGAAATACCTTGTAAAGTTTCATAAATGTTTCCCTTATTGCAGTTTTGGAGGAGTAGCCGTCACAAAAGTTTACAGGCCAATGGACAAACAGACGCAAGACGACACACCATACCATAAACTCTGCTGATCTTCGTTAGAGCCAATAAATAGTGTCCGTAATTCAACACAATATTTATATAAATGAACGGGTTTTATGTAAGACTATGGAATGTACAGGAAGGTAATCCTGGAGTATGTATCAAGCATACAAACATGCCCTTTGATTTATTAATCCAGTATCTTTTGACTTTAAACCTGCTTGCAATTTAAATAAACAGTAATACAATTTGGAGCTCTCAATGTTTGTTTTCGTTATTTTACCATAGATTTAAATATACTACGGTACTCAAAATTTGCTAAGGATCACTGTTTTTGCTGTCTAAATTTCTTGCTGAAATAAATAGCATTATTTCTATTTTACATGAAATTATTTAGGGCAGTGTAGGGTCATGTGATCTCATGACTTGAATTGTTGAAGTATCAATGAAATTAATATCGTTATTGTGAATTAATTTCTAATAAAATTATATGGAAGAATAAAAGTGATCCTTAGCAAATTTTGAGTAGTATATATTATTGGTTCAATAAATTCAACAATATATACTATGTAAAAACAATTTGCTTTGAACTTTTGAAATAACTCGAACTATCACTGTGGGTGATGAATACCCCCGCTTAAATTCTAAGTAAAAAAGGGGCCATAATTCTGTAATAAATTAGGCAATCAACAATGGGTGATGTAGAAGGACATAAGGTCAGTTGATATGTGTATATGAAGTTTGGGAAATACCCATTCAAAACTATGAAAGCAGGGGTATAATTATTAATAATGAACTTCAAATATGCAGGTCGTAGAAAAACTAATGGGACGCCATGAGCTTACAAAAATCCAGATTACCTTGTGTTAATGTAGATGAACATCAACTTTTCTATTTATAGTCTGTTTTCAGCTATATTTAGATCACCAATAATACTGATCTAAATAAGTCACGATGCTAAAGATTCAGTTTGTTGCTGTTTTAGCATTTAGTCACACAGCAATCCTCATTATTTTAACGTCCATAAGAATTATTCCTACCGGTACTTCCAATATTTTGATATCCCATAAAGTTTATGGTTCTCCTCACAAAATACTGAACGTATAAACAAGAGGTCAATGACCTTGAAGCTCTACTGATAGATTTTTGATAGCTAGGTCAACATTCCTGTGAAGTTTCATGAAAATCCATCAAGTAGTTTCATAGGAGTAGTCGCTACAAGTTTTCATTATATAACTCTATGTAAACAAAGATGGCCGCTGGTGGCCATGTTAAATGTCAAATAATTTTTGACAAGGATCAACATCATGTCATACTTATCATTTTAGAAAAAGTCCCATATCAATATCTCTTACAGTTTTCAAGTAGTAGTCGATACAAATTTATTTATTTTAAATCTATTTTTAGCCGTGGCGGCCAGTTTGAATTTCCGGTCAGCCTGAAATTTTTCTAGGATCAACTAGACATCAAGAGAAACATTCCTGTGACGTTTCATGAACATCCGTCAAGTAGTTTCATAGGAGTAGTCGCTACAAGTTTTTACTATATAACTCTATGTAAACAAAGATGGCCACTGGCAGCCATGTTTAATGTTGAATCAAAACGATTTTCGACAAAGACCAACATAATGTCATGCTGATTATTTTAGAAAAAGTCCCATATCAATATCACTTACGGTTTTCAAGAAGTAGTCGCTACAAACTTGTATTTTAAAAATCTATTTTTAGCTTTGGCGGCCATCTTGGATTTCACATCAACATGAATTTTGCCTAGGATCAACTAGACTTCATGGGCAACATTTCTGTAAAGTTTCATAAATATCCATCCTGTAGTTTCAGAGGAGTAGTCGCTACAAATAAAAGTTTACGGACAGACAGACAGACAGACAGACGGACGGACGGACGGACGGACGGACAGACGACGGACGCCGCACCACTGCATAAGCTCTGCTGATCTCTGATCAGTCGAGCTAAAAATGCTAAACAGCATTTTCAATGTCTATATCAGCTTTTTGTTTGCTAATGTAACTGAATCTTAACATAAAATGGAATCTTCAAATCAGTCTTAAATTAATTTAAATTTGGCCTGTCAAAACACATATAATAATAATAACCGTTTGCTTTTTCAGTCAATTTGGAAACTATTTCTGCTCAGAAAGTACAAAAAATGAAAATAGAGTCATTTGTTGAATAGTTACAATAATAGAAATGAGGAATATCCAAACTTTTACATGCACTCTGTGAGTCTCTTCACAAAAGGCAACATTTCCCAGTGTCTATTTCTCGTAAGTTAATTCCATTTAGCAATGATCAAACATGAGTTTAGAGACCCTTCTAACAGTCTAATTCTTATACAATCTGTAAGTTTCGTTGACTCATCACTGCAAGATCAGCCATTTCTTTGCCATTAAAGCATAGACATACACTAATGCCATTAAAGCATAGACATACACTAACAAGTCATGATGTTAAAGATTCAGTTTGTTGCTGTTTTAGCATTTAGGCACACATCAATCCTCGTTATTTTAACTTCCATAAGAATTATTCCTACTTCCAATATTTTGATATCCCATTAATTGCTACGGTATAATTTATGCAAGCAATCTTTGATATCCCATTGCTACGGTATAATTCATGCAAGCAATCTTTCATATCCCATTGCTAGGGTATGCAAGCAATCATTACGTTTAGAAGTTAGAACCAAAAGATGACCTTTCAGCTTTTAAGAAATATCCTCACTATTTACAGCATCACAAAGATTCTGTAGGAGTAAGACTTTAAGAATCTTTCATGGGTATCCGGTGAAGATAGGGAATTCCAACCCGAGCCTCGGTTCCGATAAAAACACTTACACCTCGGGTTGGAATTCCCTATCTTCTCCGGATACCCATAATAGATTATTTTTCTTGCACATCAGAGACATGTTGTGCATTGACACCGCCAGCTACTTACGTTTTAGATGTTTTCCTGCATACCGGATGTAGGTGCGCGCGTGACTTTTATCTTTACCAATAAAAAAGACTTTCCATCCCCCATGTAAAACGTGGATAGCCTTATCCAGTATGCAAAAAATACTTATCTTACTAGTTCAGCAATTAAATAGACATCAGATCTTCCCATTTTAAGAATAGAGTAGACTCCTTGCTATTTTAGCGTTTGATTTCTTGCTTCTTTATCATAATGAGTTAGACTTCTTTCTAAATACACCTTTCTTATCTGAGCATCGAGTTAGAATCCTTGCTACGTTAGCATAAAAAATTAGATACCTTGCTATTTTAGCATAAAGAGTTAGACTTCTTTCTAATAAAGAGTTAGATACCTTGCTATTTTAGCATAAAGAGTTAAAATTCTTTCTAATAAAGAGTTAGATACCTTGCTATTTTAGCATAAACAGTTAGATTTCTTTCTATTAAAGAGTGAGATACCTTGATATTTTAGCATAAAGAGTTAGACTTCTTTCTTATAAAGAGTTAGATACCTATATATTTTAGCATAAAGAGTTAAAATTCTTTCTAATAAAGAGTTAGATACCTTGCTATTTTAGCATAAAGAGTTAGATTTCTTTCTATTAAAGAGTGAGATACCTTGCTATTTTAGCATAACAAATTAGACACCTCGCTACTTTAGCATAACAAGTTAGACACCTCGCTACTTTAGCATAACAAGTTAGACACCTTGCTACTTTAGCATTAAAAGTTAGACTTCTTTCTAATAAAGAGCTAGACTCCTTGCCATTTTAGCATAAAAAGTTAGATACCTTGCTATTTTAGCATAAAGAGTTAGATTTCTTTCTATTAAAGAATTAAACACCTTGCTACTTTAGCATAACAAGTAAGACGCCTCGCTACTTTAGCATAACAAGTAAGACACCTCACTACTTTAGCATAACAAGTAAGACACCTTGCTACTTTAGCATAACAAGTTAGACACCTCGCTACTTTAGCATAACAAGTTAGACACCTCGCTACTTTAGCATAAAGAGTTAGATTTCTTTCTATTAAAGAATTAGACACCTTGCTACTTTAGCATAACAAGTAAGACACCTCGCTACTTTAGCATAACAAGTAAGAAACCTCGCTACTTTAGCATAACAAGTAAGACACCTTGCTACTTCAGCATAACAAGTTAGACACCTCGCTTCTTCAGCATAACAAGTTAGACACCTCGCTACTTCAGCATAACAAGTTAGACACCTCGCTACTTTAGCATAAAGAGTTAGATTTCTTTCTATTAAAGAATTAGACACCTTGCTACTTTAGCATAACAAGTTAAACACCTCGCTACTTTAGCATAACAAGTTAGACACCTCGCTACTTTAGCATAACAAGTTAAACACCTCGCTACTTCAGCATAACAAGTTAGACTCCAAGTTAGACACCTTGCTACTTTAGCATAACAAGTTAGACACCTTGCTACTTTAGCATAACAAGATAGACACCTCGCTACTTTAGCATAACAAGTTAGACACCTTGTTACTTTAGCATAACAAGTTAGACACCTTGTTACTTTAGCATAACAAGTTAGACACCTTGCTACTTTAGCATAAAGAGGAAGACTTCTCTCACTATTTAAGCATAACAACTTCTACTTCTTGCTGTTTTAGCATACTGAAGTCCCTTCAAGACATAATGCTTTTCGATACTTAAACATCCTTAATAATACTTTAAATCGGAAGATGTTTTCATAAAAATTCCTTGCTAATTTTAAACTAAAATGTCTCCAATTTTAAGCATGGTTCTCCTGCTATTTGAGTTTTAAGACTCTTCTATACTTTTAGCATTGACTCATTGTTGTTTAAACACCGTCTGCTATTTTCAGCATTTCATTTATCATAAAGATCTTTGTTTTTGCAATACAGAGAATCCTTGATTGATTATAATCACAAAGATAATTTTAATTTCTTTCAGTCTCCAGTATTAAGCATAAAGACTCTTTTCTATTTAATACGCACAACTTGCTGTTTTCACCGCAAAGCCATCTCGTCTTACTTTACAACTATGTAACCCTGTTATTTTTAGTATCATGAAGATTCCTCCTCCTCGTCATCACTATTATGAACCAGTTGTCTTTCAGGGGAGAGAATCCAGGCTAGAACTAAAATTGTCAAAAATACAGCCACTCCATATAGCATGGTATACCCGTGGTTTGTTTTCCGATGAAGAGAAAAGCCAATATACCTGCAATAGAAAAACAGTTGCATTACAACACTGCTATTGTAAAACTATTGTAAAACATCATTTTAGAAACAGTGATTTTCTTTTACAATTGTGTTATTACGAGTCCTCGGACTCACTGCCTTCAGGAGTCCTTTGGAAAAACGTTGAGTCCCATTGTGAATCACATTTGTTCTTTTTGTGCTTTTTTTGACAGTACCTAATCTTGATTTTAATATAAATGGGTGGCCTTTCATATTGGTAGTTCCATAATTTTAAAGACCAAAGAGGACCTTATGTGTTCAGATTAAATGTTGTCCGAAATATATACCGTCTGAATTTACTACTTTTGCCGATTTTCAAACATTTAGAAAAAGCAACAGCAAAACAACCCCAGATGAACCAAATCTTCTGTAGATGTACTTAAGATCAGTCCATTTCGTCATTTTTACATAATTTCTTTTGTGGAATTTTATCGGTATTCTGTAATCGCTCAGTATTTACCAGAAGAACATGTGCTTGTCTTTCAAAACAAACCGAAAAAAAAGTATCAAAATTAACGAACTTGTGCAACCTTGATTATAATTGGTTAGACTGGCAGTCTATCGCTGGGAGATACACCCCAAAATTTAAAAAAAAAACAGTGATAAGGAAAATAGGTGCATACCATTATAAATAGAACTACGGGAATCATCGATGGTATTTCTATGCATCCTGTGGATGCATAGTTTTTAATTTTGAGTCCTTAGCAAATAGTATGAGTCCTAGAAGCAGGACTCGCAGGTAACAAAATCACTGTAGAAACAATTTTTCTAAGGAAAGAATAGACAAAGAAAGTATTTTTACTGCCTATCAATTTGATTGTTATTCTTTGAGCTGACAGATACCAAGCTGTGAATATATGGTAAAAGTCGTATATATTTATTAGTTCTGATTGAATGGTACTGATTTTACATCAAAGTTGACGGGCTATTTCATTAAAACATACATGGGACACACGGAAGACAATACTGAAATGGACCCACAGATTCAAAATAGAGTTTAAAGAACCAAAATTAAAAAAACAAGATTCACCCATAGATGTTTATCAAATTGCCTTCCTGGGGTCCCTGGTATCTTTTAATGGAATAGCTCTAACTGAAAACATGCCTCTGAAATGCCTTTAATGGAATAGCCCTAACTGAAACATGCCTCTGAAATGCCTTGGATTGCAGTCAATGGAATTCAGACTTTTTTTCATAAACCACCTTATCGCATGTTTGTGACAACATAAGCCTCCTGTACTGCATGCAAATACATGGAACGTCATCAATTTATAATAGAATTTTTTATTTATTTTTAGTTAATATTAGGACAACAAATTAACTTGTTCTTTTATGTCATTTAGGTTTCTTGTCTGTTCATCCTGTTGTCACTACAAACCTCAACAACTGTGCCAATGGGAGTGATTTATTAAACAGAAATGTTTGTTTCAGTATCAATTTTATAATTGTTCAAATTTAAACATTTAAATTTTACGGTTCTTACCCAAATTTACAAGTAAATATGAAATCATTATAGCCATCATTGTTAAAATCTCCCACCACCAGCGGGCCTGTCGAGGGACAAGGGGTCGAATGCTCTGCTAAAATTCTTCCCTCGGTCAACTCCATGAGACTTATGTCCTTCCAGCCAACTAATAATAGGTTCACCTGCAAAATAATAATTTAATTCATAAAATCAGAAAGTAATGAATATAATTTCCCCGCATATTTTCGGAAGTATTAAATGAAGATTATTTGGGAGACACCTCCCACCAAGTGAAAGAATTCTGATTATCTAAATCTACCAATTACATAATTTATCATATTTTAATGTTTATTTGGTATCCGTTTCTTGATGTTTTTGCGTGATTAAAACCGTAGTCTTGAACAAATTACTGTCAACTGTTGTGAATTTTATGAAATATACATATAAACTGTTGGTTAATTTCTTTCAGCTTTATCTAAAACCCCTCCAGAGTAAGTCTAACAAATATATGTGATTATGAATAGAAATATTGAGTGTCGCAAAGAAAACAAAATTGGAAAAATATTGAACATCAGTAAAAGAAAGCAAAACTGTTGTCAACAGTCAAACATTTCAACCTCTATCTATATGTTTCCTCGTTTCTTTTCTTATAAGAACACTGAATAAAACAAATACAAAAAGAGTATTT
Organism: Cyrtodaria siliqua; assembly: GCA_037043455.1. NCBI lineage: Eukaryota > Metazoa > Mollusca > Bivalvia > Adapedonta > Hiatellidae > Cyrtodaria > Cyrtodaria siliqua. Next base: position 23,683 of record JAWPHD010007583.1, read on the forward strand.
TTATACTGGATTTATCCCGTAGAAAGAAAATTATTATAACCTTTTCCCCATAAACCAAAAGTGGCATCAATGTCCTATCTGGTTGGAAGGACTTATGAAATTCTTCTGCCAGCTCTGACCACTCCCCTTTCTTCATCTTGCGTACCATCATGGCAACAGAGTCCCATGTGGCGGAAATCTGCGACTGAATAACAGCATAATCATAATGTTTTACAATCTCAGTTTTTATCATGCAGATAAGCACTTTTCTGCCTAATAAAGGGGTGACCTAATAATTTTTGCTTTATTAGGCACTGACCAATAGAGCAAATCAATGTGGAATCCCTCGGCGTTTATTGTACGTAACGTTATCTGACGTCATGCACATAACGTTGCCTGACGTCATAAAACAAACAAAAAACAACAACATGGCGGCGTTCTCGATAAGCGTATCATTCTGAGAAATAGGTAATAATATTAATTTATACAGAAAATGTAGAGGCAGAGCCTCGCCATTTTTCGTTTTCTAAGCCTCGCCTAATAAACTTGATAGTAAAAGGCACTGACATAATATTCTCTATATATCACTTCAATAACAAGTAAAAAGCTCAACTATGTTTGAACAGTATTTAAGCAGAGTGGGGGGCATATGTCGTAGCGGAGACCGGACATGACCTATATTTCATCCAAAGGCAGTCACAATGACGTGATATATTGCAAATGATGTACGATGCATATAAGGAACATTCTGGTGGAGTTTGTTGAAAATCATACAAGTAATGAAGAAGATACAAATAAATGAAAGTCGGATGCACGGGCTAACAAATGGAGATAGAACAAACTGAAACACATACATTGGGATGACATTGTGGTCGCTTAGTCGAGATCCGTACATGGGCTCGACAAAAACATTGCTTTTTTTTTATCATACTCCTGTTCATGGGACGCCATGGTTAATGTCTCCTACTGACAGACCAAGCAGCAGAGCTGCCTGACTACATAGTATGCTTTATCAAGAAACCGTTGTTTTCAGGAAGCACTTTTTATTAATCCTACTGTGTGGAATGACTTGTGTTTCCCCTAATGCGGAATGGCACGGCGGGTCGGCACGCCCTTTTTTCGCCCCGCCATGCAGTCTTTACATACCGCCACGCATTAATTACATGCCGCCCCGCAGTGCCCTTTCTAAAACTGTTCGTGACAATACACAAACGCACTTTGACACGTTGTGTAACCTTTAATTGAATTGGATTTTATAGTCGCACCAACAGATAAGGTCATATGGCGACTTTCCAGCTTCTATTTGTGGAGGAAGACCCCAGGTGCCCCTCCGGGCAATTTTCGTGCACGGGCGGGCACCTGGGTAGAACCACCGACGTTCCGCAAGCCAGCTGGATAACTTCCTCACATAAAGATTCCTAGGCCCTTGAGGGATCGAACCTATAGCGGTGAGGGGCAAGTGATTGCAAGTCAGAGACTCTTACCACTCGGCCACGGACTCCCTGTGTAACCTTTAAACCGACAATCACCAGGGGTAGTTCCAGTCTACAGGTTACTGATCACGCGTGACCCTTGTGATAAGCATTGGTTCCCGTGAATACACACTGTTAGTATGATCGGCGTAATGGATTGCGGTAACCAGCGACTTTGTCATACTTGGAACATGTTTGTTTTCATAGTAGATGTAACTATTGGATTACGGACAATTATCTGCGGCATTATAATCGGCTCTTTGATGAGATGATGAGATAATACAAGATAGGTACTCCCCCGAAGATTGGCAGTTAATGATTGAAGTAATTATATTGTGCCGTTGTTGTTTTCTTTTGTACGCTAATTTTCGCGATCTGCAGAGTAGAATAAATGTTGTCGACTGTTTTTTAATGAATAGAATATTTGATGTTTGTAAAAGTTTGTGGAACTTAATTAGCGATTGAGTAAATTATGGTTTATTATTATACACAAAAGTAGATATAAAAGATTGATGAAAACTCATACTCAAACCAATTAGCAAGACTACATTGAATCCTAAGGACACTGTTAAAAGAATATAATAATAAAACTTTAATTAGGCCATAATAAATTAATTGCTAGTATCTCATCCAAATTTATTTCAAAATAGGGGGTGAGGGGGGTGAAATTTTATTTTTTATTTTATACGACAAATGGGAAAATGGCCTCGGGAAAAGGCAAAAATAGTAAAACATACTACTGAGTACTTCCCATTTTTAATAGTGTTTCATAATTTCAGCATTTTTTTTTATTATTTTTTTATTTTTTGAAGAAGAAATAAAAATTACCGGGGCGGCATAAAAAAACGGTGGCGGGCGGGGATGAGAATATAGCAAATAATTAAATAAGTTATACAATAAGGCCAAAAAAAAATAGGTGTGTTTCCTATTACATGCTCTAAAAAAAATAGGGTAGGCATTTTCTTTTCTTTTTTTTCGTTTTTGGAGCAAGATATTGTGAGGTTCTACATTTATCTCATAAACCCCATACAAGTTGATGATACAACTGAAAGTTTCTCCGTGATGTCAGTTTATCTCGATATATTGTGATAAATCACTGTTTAGAACAATTTTTTTTTTTCTTCATAAAAAGTTTTAGGGTCGGCCCCTTAATATAGGGTCGGTCGGGCCACCGAAAACACAGGTATTTTTTTGTTTGCCTAAAAATTGTGTAATAATACCACCACATCAAACTAAATATTTTTTTATTTTATTCGTATTCACCCAATACACAGAAGTAGATATAGAAGATTGATGACAAATACTCAAACATACCATTTTGCGCGTAATAAATACCCTTTTTTTTTTATTTACCCTGCCCTTTTTCAAGGCTTGAGGAAACACTAATGACTGTATTTATACATATAACAATGGTATCTACCTGCCAGTTGAAGTCTCCATTTTTGTCTACAGAGGTGACTCTACCCATACTGCCCAGAGCCAGGATGTCATACTGGTCTGTCTCCTTTCTCAGGTGATGTCCCAGTAGGTGGCGCACCACACCGGACTTCCTAGCGACACTGCAGAAAAGAAAGGTACATACATGTCATTGTGTAAATCTAGATCATTTCAATTCTGTCACGTCACTGTAGAGAACGATTCTCAATGAAATCAGGATCCAGCGTGGTTCATGAGATAGCAAGGTGGATTTGAATCCATAGATCATGGGCCCAAGCCTTTACGACTGGTTTTCTCTGGTGTAAGCTTGGGCAAACCACTTTCCTTATCCTCGTTCATTCAATGGGGACGTAACCTGAGCAGTCTCTTGTATCGAAGTCTATTCTTTGAGCGTGTCAAAGAACTATAGGAATTTGTTTGATAGTTGCGGGTAAGGCACAGTTTCAGGATTCCTATGTATCCTTCCTTCTGGTTAAACTTAGCATCTGTTTAAAACACTACTATATTATGCAAAACCAGTTTCACAACCAAAGAAATACAGTTTTAATTATGTATGAATACTTAAAATAGTATGATTTAAACGTATTTCCTTGCCGTAGATTAAGCAAATGGGTTGGGCCACAAGTTCTATCAACTTAAGTTACTTTCTGACCCAAATTCATAATATAATTCATTATTGTAAGCCATACCTGGGAATGATAATGGGAGGTAACTTTACAAACATGTCTTCGTCATACACCCAGTTGTTTGTGAAGAACATCCTCCTTGTTACACAAACTGGGAACCGCTCCAAGTTCTCCTTGATTGGAAAAACCCTCCATATCTCCAGAAAACATGGGCTATACATCTCTTGTTCGCCCCATGATAACTTCTTGATGTCGTTTTCCGCATCCAGCGTCGTGTAGATGGCAGCATCATCGGGGAGCGGCAGACGTGTGATCGGTCGTCCAGTTAGGATGTTCAAGACCTCGATGCCATTTTGATGGTTAATGACGACTGCATTTGGATTTGCGATGTGCTCTATGTCACTGTGCGGTCTCTGACCCCCGTAAGCATACCCTGGAAATGGTAGAAATGTGGTTTGGCTGTAGATTACACATATATACAGGTGTTCACGATAGAGCATGGAATTACGTTCATACTGACGCAAAGTCATCGCGTGCTCAACTCCGCCCCCTTCCTCGCTGGCTGAATGTAAACATGAGTGTGAAAATAAATCTTGATTTGAATCCAGCGGAGATGTGCTTTAGGCATATAAATCAGCCAGCATTACAGTAGAATTACTCAAGGAATATACCTGGAATATGCTATTTTGAAAGTAGTAAGTTCCATCACTGCTGGGGAAGCCTGAAGTTATTTTCACAATCCACAGCATCTATATAATAGCATAAAGGTGAATTGTACTCAGTGTTATGTTATGATATAGATTTTTGTCACGTGAGACTTGTAGGCGAGTGCGAGGTGTCAGCTAGTTTCAATTCACTGAGTACTTCCATTTTATTGGATGGCGTCATCGGTTGTGTATATGTCTGACGCATCAAACATCCATTGACGCAATCGATGTAATTCCATGCTCAATCGGGATCGACTGTATGAATATAATATTTTCTTAACAATGAGGTGTTGGCGTGCCTCAGTGGAAAGCGCACTGAACTTGAAATCCAATGAGCTCAGGCCAAATATTCATCAAACTTTTGAGCACAAGAATCGGACTCAACTCAAAATCTCAATTTTTTTTAATTCCAAATAAAAGCAATTTTACAAGCAAATTACTATATTTCCTTTCAGAAACGAGTAATTAAAAAGGTAATTTAACAGAAAATGTCTGAAAATCACAATTCTTACCCATACTTTTGTGTTGATAGGGTTTGCAAAAAAAATAGATTTTGAGTCCGATTCTTGTGCTCAAAAACTTGATGAATTTAGGCCCAAGCCTTACTGGTGTCACTGAGTTTCGTTGGTGTATTATATGGCAAGACACTATTCTTTGGCCTTTTCTGTAGGATGACAACTCTCCGTTAAACATTCAATAACAGCGATTTGTTTCACCCTTTTGGGAATGGTATCGGTACCCATTCAATTGGGAATTTTTTACTATCAAACAAAAGCAATATTGTATGCTTAAATACATTGCAAACACATTACCATGTATACATTCTCTTGTAGTATTTCATTACCCTCACCTAAAAGAATATAGTTCCCCACTTCTATTTAAATAAAGTTTCACTCGAAATATTTAAAAAAATACAAAAAAAATTATTGAAAATTGTTTCACTCCAATCATGCCAATTGGGAAAAATACATACCGGTACTTTTTGACACTGGGAACCGGGTACCATTTTTCGGTACCACTTACATAAGGACAAAAATAACTGAATAATCACAATTTCTTTACAATGTATATAAATGCCAAATGACCTGCCACAATTCAGTTTTTTTAACACAAAAATGTGAAAGCATGTTACATTGTGAAATAATTGTGGTTTTTAAAATCTGATGTTATTCTACAGGAGCCTTAATTTATTTCAAGATATTTTTCCATTTTCTTTGACCATTATATATTTTCATAAGAATCTTCAAGATAGAGTATGAGAGAATGCCTAACATGGTTAGCCTAAGACTGCTTATTTGTATGCGAAAAGATTATAAGAATCTTTCATATGTATCTGGTTGTGATGACAAATTCGAATTACCATTGACATTTTGTGCATTGATGCCGCCAACTTTCAATGTTTGGCATATTTCTTTACACAATGAAATCATGTTACTATAAGTAATGTTATCAACATCATTGTAGACGTGCAGTATTCAACACTAACTGGACTATTTTCAAGTATATTACTCATTTTTTTATCCAGCTTTATTTAAAAAGGACTTGCCTTATGGTGAAGACAGCTAGATATCATGGGAAATATTAAAACAACGCCCATGAATGGATGATGAACCACACGACGGAACATAGAATTTGTATCACAAGTACCAATGACACCATGTTTCATTGCCTGTTGAGTATATAAGCATAGTGCTTTGACTAAATGTGTACTGGAGTCTTTCCTTCATGCATGTTAAAGAACCAATGAAATCTATTTGATATAAGAGCCGATTCTTATGGCTGGCGGGAGGTATACAGTACTGGTTCTACCCAGGAATAAGTGAGTGGTCTGCCTCCACCACTAAACATTGTCCATCATACATAGCTTAAAATGTGCTGAAAAATGCATAAAAACACCATTCAGTCATTTTATACTAAGAGTAGTGCAATGTTTCCGGTTTCCTATGTTTCCTTCACCTCTCTCTGAGCGGCTCAAAATAAGCTAATGTCTGGACGAGCTGGTCAACAATAGCTTAAATGATTGAATCTATCCCAATATGAACTGCCACTTCCGGGTTCAAACAACGGGTTGCCATATTTTCTGTCAAACACAAAAACCTACATGACCAGGACTATTGTTCTGACTTACCAATAATGTGTTTGGCGTCGAGGGCAGACTTTGTGGTCGTGGCTGTGGCCGCTTCCTCTTCCTCGTCCTTGGACAAGAGTTCATCAACCACCTTCTGGTATCGCCCCAGCGAGAAATGCGTGTCCTGGACTGAGCGCCAGTAATGGGGCTGGAATATTGGCAATAGTTCTAGGTCATCTTGGCATACTGTTGTATATTTTGTAGGAAAAGTGTTGTGTTCATTTTAATGCACTTAACCACTATCAGATGAGTTTGAAACAAGAGAGGATTTGATTTGCTCTGGACTGATTTATCTGCTTTGAAAATTTTACAGCAAACTGTTTGCGATTTTTAAAAAAAAAGCATTATGAAGTGAATATAGCCGTACCAATAAGTTGTAGTACAGAGATAAGTGTCTCTAATCACCAAATGATGTTTACAATGTTGTACATCATCTGTAAGCCAACTTACTACCTATCAGGTATCCTACAGTGCTCTAAGCTTTTCTGTGAAAAGGTATTTCACTCGTAAAAAGCAAATCCACAGCGTTGAAATTTTGTTGAGTAATTATCGTTGTTGATGCTTTTTACTTAATAATACCATTTTTTTCTTTTCGAGAATTGTACATATTCAATGCTGATTTCACTTCTATTTTTTTTTTTCCAATACTTATTTCCCAAAAGCGAAAATATTACTTTGCAATTAAAATAAGTTTTTCATGTTTTCTTGAAACAAATGTGACTGTTACAGAACTTTGGTAAAAAAAAATAAAAAATCAGCCTATTGAGCTTTTGGTTTGTTTTGATGCTGAAAAATGTGTAAAATAGATATTTAAGATTACTACACATCCCTTTAAAATGTCAATCAACCAAGGTACTCATTAAGATCAATCGTTTAATTGTTTCACAGAAATTCCTAACCCTGTACTGTTTACTGACTTACCAAAGCCTTGTATAATTCCTGTCTATAGAATGTCCATGGTGATTCCCCCACATGAAGTCTGTGTCGCTTCAAACTCAACTTCCAGTGTAGTTCCTCGGGCTCCTGTACAGATAAAATAAAGACTGACAACAGATTTGGGGGTGAAAAATGTGTTTTGCCGTCTGTTATTTTTGAGAACTTTGACCACAAACCCTTCAGATCTGTTTCTCTATTCAGGCCCGTAGCCAACCCTGGAGTTTAACCGAGGCAAATCTCTTACCTTTGGATCCGGTGGCATTCACTTTCCTCTCCAACCTGGATTGTTTTGGTTTCCTGCATTTTGTTGCATTTCCAGGACAATGTTTGCATGACATACTTTGTCAAAACGCAGCTTCTCTAAGAACTTTAATAATGCACTTTGCAAAAATGTAATTAGTACTTTTCCAAAAATATTTGAATTTGATCTGCATACATTGTTTGGCCTACTCATCTGATGTCTCTCTCTATGATGCAACATGGTTTATACGATCCATCGCTTCAATTTACAAACAAGGGTTTGATAATTATGTTATGACTAGTTTTTACAAGCTGCCATCTTTGACCTTTTTTATTGGAGGATGATTTGACTTTTAAATATAATTTCAACTGACAACTGTTGATCAAATTAATGAATTAGAAGATTGCATTTTATTTAACCTTTAAGTACATCTACACTGACCCCTTATTATAATGTTAAAGGAAAAAATAAGGTACCTCCTTTCTCGTGTCTTCTTCTCCAAACTCTCCCGGTAGGTGGTGCCATCTAGTGGTCCCGTCTTTGGCACTAAGTGCAAATGATGAAAAGTGGGTGAACGTGTTTTCTTCTGTAGCGTGATCAGCGTGAGTCTCATTTCTGAAACAACAATATTTCAAATTCCAAGTTTTTTTATTTTTGTAAATTTGATCCAAAACAGGCTTTTATTTCAAATGCAAGTTTTTCCTTTACTGTTTAAAAAGTGCTACTAATTTGATATCATCACACCGTATATAAAATAAAATTATCAGACACCACAATGGGAACAAAACTTGAATTTCACTCACAATTGTAACTTGATAAAAGGTACATGCTTGCTTTAAATTTAGGGGTATCTGCATGTGTTTCAAGTCATTTAGGGAACCAGTCTATTAATATTAGGTACCAGTCTTTAGTCAAGATATATGCTAAACTATAAAATATCAGATTGATAAAGAAGGAAAACTTTACCAATGCCATGTTCATGATGTTCATACTTGCAAACTTCTGCTTGGAGACTGATCTCACAAATAGGGAGATTTTGATATCAAGCTTATTTTTGCATTATTTAGCTTAGAAATAATCACAAAATGTATGTTAATTTTACTCGTAGAGTTTCTAAACATGTAGTTTGCATATGTTAAAACATTAGTTTATCTTGGCACTTGTATTCAAGCAAGATTATTCCATCTTTGAACAAAAGAGAAATATGATCACCTTTCAAATATCAGGAAAACACTTTGAACAAAAGAGAAATATGATCACCTTTCAAATATCAGGAAAACAAAAGTCGTAGGTCGAGTGGAGTGTGTGGTCCACTGGTATAGCATTGGACTCCAGATCGAGAGGTTGTGCGTTTGATCCTCACAATGGCCAAGCTATCTATCCTTGAGCAAGATAATTAATTCCCATTGCTTAGAACTGGTAATACCCAGGAAGTCATCGAGAGTGATTAATATAAATTGCAAGAACTTGTTCCACAATCGATGTCAAAGTTTAAACTAAAGAAGTCTGAAATTAGAAAAACAGAAAAACAGAAATAGTTACCCAGTCTCCACCTTCTCCTCCTTATGAGCTTTATGGGCATAGCTGCCACCGACGATCACCAAACCCTCGTCTGTCTTCTTCACCGAGTGAGCCGTGACCAGCGCACCCATCGACTTCACGTAGTAGTTGTCAAACTGATCCTTAAAGTCCAGGAGCTGTTTCTGCCAGAGAAGCTCGAGACTGGAGGAGTAGCAGAACACCCACCACGTGTTGGTCACAATCACTATTGACTGAAGAGATATCACTTGTATTATAGAAGCCATTGATCATGATAGTTTAAAACATGTTTTTTTCAAACGTACATGTATACATACAGAATAACAACACGTAGAAGGACTGCAACAAAAGACACCTTTCCTGGAGAACATTAAAGTTCAAGCCTCATATAATACAAAAAGTGTACATGTTATACAAAATTAATTTTGATTATCCCTTTTTTTATATCCATTTTAAACAATTTCCAGTATCTTTCTATCCTGAATGGATCCTTTACCTCAAACTATGTGAGTTTATTTGGCTATTAACGTTATGGAGAAAGTAGATTAAGATTTATGTGTCTATTTTACATTGTTCCTAATAATTTAATTTTAATTTCATCAGAAATGAGAGATCTCTGTGAATAAACCCTTAAAACATTTGAAGAAAGAAAGAATTGACTGAATGTGGTTTAACGATGCATCAACACATTAAAGGTTAGTTAGAGCTGTCTCAGAGAGTGGAAAGATTCATTGGAATCCGGAAAGCTGCCCTACTATCGTAACTATCGAATATTTTCCTATGATTCTTTACCGTGCTCTGAGGATCAACTGAAATACATGGGACCGCACGGTTTATGTCCCCTTTCAATGGACGAGGCTAATGGCTTGCCCAATAACACACCAACGAAACTTTGTGGCACCGGTTAGGCTTGAGCATGAAAGGTCATAACATGTGGATATAGATTTTGCCCCTTATTCTAACTTTTATAGATAGCATTATTAGCCACATAAACATTAGCCATAACCATTAGCAACGTAAAGTCATTTTATAACCAATCTGTAAAAGACGAAATGCATAAAAAAGTTATATTAGTATATGAAGAAAAAATTCCTAGAGAAATGCAGGAATTAAATCCATCTTCTAATTAAACAATCTTCAGCAACAAAGAAACAAAAAAGAAGGTTTAAAAACATGATGATGTGACTTAAATTTAAAAATACAAACTTTCCAATAGTGAAAAACACTTTTAAATCTTAATAAATAATTTTAATTCTTCAATAGTTTTTTATACACTACCTGTTGTCTGATCTGCATCATGGATTGGTATGGAGTTGTGAACCCTGTCACCATGACAACCGGCCAGCCTGATGGTTCTCCTTGACTACCATTAACAGAATGCGGCAACACAACCTTATGTCTGACAATCACATGCGGCAGAGTGCGATCTTCGTCATCCTTTTTGCCCGAATCCGGAAGCGCCATCACGCTCAATTTCAGATCATTGGTGATTAAGATGATTTCATTCACACCGTCACTGTCGAGATCAGAGATGACAGGCCGGGGAAGTTGTTCTGACTTTAATGGGAACTTCTTGTTCTCAAAATGATGATATTCTGCCCGCTTTCTCCAGACAGGACGCAGTTCATATGAGTCTTGTGCACGCATTAAATAGCCAATCACAGCACATAATAGTAGTAGAATTAAATGGTTCTTTGAGAGATGTCTAAATTTGTTGTATAAACCCATTTTGCTGATCACTCTTATGCCATTTGGTAACAACTGGAATATGAGAAAAGAGGATATTTAAATCAATTTAATTTATAACTTTTAACCATTAACCCCCTACATATATAATATAATGAACTGTTCTTTCTTTGAATTAAGACCATTCCATTTATGTGACAAAGGGGTGTTTTGGGGAAAATGATTGATCAGCAGCCGGATGTTGTAAACCCTGATCAGCCCTACTCGCAGGCTTTTCTTGGTTTACAATGGACGCAAAGGATATTACAGTAAACTCTCACTTATCCACTCTCGCTAATCCGGATCTCCCTATAATCCAAACGATTTGTGTCCACCCCTTTTTTCCCCTTCTTTATGTATATATAGGAATCCCCGGTTATCCAGTACCCCGTTTTTCCGAATTCCGAATGCTTTTTCGGGTACCAACCAATCAATGTACTACCTAAATCAAGACAATAAGTCGATCATTGTTTGCGTGACGACCCAATGCCATGGTAATCGTTTGATCAATGGACAGGGCCCTCACGCTACTTTGGGGGAAGGGGCCCGCAGCCCTCAGAAGGGGGAATTTTTGTAACTGGGGGGAATTTTTACAACAAATAAAAAACTCTTGTTTGATTAACACGTTTCACTTTATTAACATACATTCGTCAACCATCTGGTTCTTTTTCTGATAAAAAAAACTCCACTTAATAACCATCAATGGCATGTTTTCATCGGAGATCCACACGTCCTGTGCACGATAAACAGTCTAAAACCAGTCTAATAATAATCAAAACGTCTTTTTCAAACCGGTAAACACGACATCGTGAGCATATCGTCTTGAAAATCGGATTTTTTTATTTTTTATTTTTTTTTTACGAATATCTGAGGGGGAAAAAAATATCAATTTTTGGGGGAAAAAAAGATACTTTTCAGGTGGGGGACTGCCGCCGAATAAGGCAGTCCGAATAACGGCGGCAGAAATGACCAAATGAGGGCCCTGATGGAGGTGCGAAAATATCGCCACTGATAATTGAGTGAATGTTTGAAGTAAGTGAGAAAGGGTCTTTTATACAAAAAGGTATATTGTATTAAGTTATGTATCTGGCTGCATTTAATAAAAGATATAACTGAATATGTTGAAACTGTATAGTAAAAGAAAAAACACTCAAGTTTAAACAACCGATGCTCGATAAGTTTTTTTCAGATAGTGAAGTGTGTTTTACTGACGCTGGACCATCAATGTCTGTTGACAATTAACAACTTTGTTTTATATAAATGTTTGTGTGCTTATATCACATTTAATGTAATAAAACTAGTTTATTATACATTAGTATCTCAAACCAAATTCTTTAATGTGTTCATAATGGTATAAGCAGTGCAACCAAATAAATACGATGAAAACATACTGCTAATGTACGAGTAACGATATCTACGATATGACAGTTTTACATGTAAAACAGTAATCTGGACAACCAGCAAATCCGGACAAAAATGTCAGTCCCATGATCGACCAGATAAGCGAGAGTTTACTGTAGTCGTGCTTAGCGGGTTATTAGGTTAAAACTTTGTAACAAATGTATCCTTGAATGGCATTAGGTATTATTCTCAGTTAAGCAGTCTTTTATTTAAAGACTGAAAGATAAATCGGCACTTTTGTTGAGCTAGGTAAGTCTAAGGTTTAGAACTGTACTCGTGCCGGTTGTGAATTGTTAAGCGGCGAGCTAGGGGATTCAAAGGCATGCATCACCTGGATTTAGTTTTTTTCCTACAAGGCACCTGGTAAATTTTTTTACATTTCCAGAATATTTAAGACGTTGAATACAATGATGAACAACAGAGGACCTGGCTCACACACCCCTAAACATAGGTCAAAACAATGCTTTTCAGATTTTAGGGGGATATGCGCCTTGCTCCTTCCTTGTAAGCCTGATCAAGGAGGTTATACTGGCTAACATGGCTCTTGTAACAATAGAGGCAGTGACATATATGCATTAATCCTGTCAATCTGATACGAAATAACCAATTTAAGTAGATGTGTAATGTGTTCTTTTTGGTCTACTTTCTTTATGTTCAACACTTATCTCCCTTTTCAACTTGTTCAAAATGTGTTCCCCATTATATGACTGTACTGGACATACGTATATTAAAAAAAAAAATCATGATGCGTTAGTTTGAATGGTGTTTTACGTCATTTTTAGCATATGTTATGCCATATATGACAGTCGATTTTCATCATTCGTAATTGTAGGAAGCACCATTTATTGATTATATACATCCACATCCACATCCACTTCTATTCCATTATCTCAAGCGACATTTTCTCAAAATTGCACGACCTTGACCTTGAATTTGAACATATGACCCGAAATTGATGTGACAGTCTGTTGTGAATACATGTATGTACATACATGTACACGTACATACATGTACACACATAAGGCCAAATAAAATTAAACCTGTGTTTTACTTTACTGTAACATTGCTGAAAAAAATAGGGTAGGTAGGTAGGCATTTTATTTTATTTTTTGGCAAAGTTACATTTAAGGTGGCGATGAGTCAATGTCATGGGTTGTGAAAAGTTCCACAGAATTAATTATCTAAAGTTGTTCAGGAGTTTAGAATCGAACATACAATTTTTAAAGAGTTATTATGTTCACAAAACTAAAATTCCCTCATTGGGCATTTAATTCGTAACATAATACATGGATTATGCTCGTTGTCCATCGAAGAGCTAATATGTGGGTACAACATGATTACTCGTACGAATCTAGTGTCCCTAATATGCTTGACATTCTGAAATAATGAAGCTCTCTTCAAGAAAGACATTCTGATGCCCGACTATGTCTGTTTTACAAAATTGTCCATGGACTAGTTGCCATCCAAATGCTGACATAAATCCAGCATCCCGCGAGACAATCTACTATCTAGACTGTAACACCAACTAGCCTTTCGTCATATTCATACACACGTAGACTACTACAAATATTAATTTTTCACACTTACGGCGGTGAAATGGAACAATTTACCTGCTAACATTGTCATGCTGCCTACCCTGGTTTCATTCAAGCTAGCAGTGTGCACTGTTAGCTACCAAATGCCATAAATCAAAACACTGTATTTTATCCTTTTAAACACTTCATTGTTCCTCATCGAACTTTCCAGTTTACACTTTTATCTCTGATTTCACCTTCACCTTATTTTATTCTTTCTTTTATCATCTTTTAAAAACTCACAACCACACAGATGCGCACCTGAACATAATGCAGTATGAACAGATAGATATATATACCTGAATGTTTACTGTAAACTTGGTTGTACACATCTAGAAGATAAAGATGTTTATGTCTAGTGCAGAGAATCTCTGCGGGCGCTCGAGAATCTCTGTCGAAAGTCCACACATAAAAAAAGTCAACCGCGTATGCAGAGGACAGTGCATATAAAAAACTTTCGTAGACATGTATTTTACGCACTAGTCGATCATCTACCGAAATATGAGGTATGTGAAATTTCTGATCACTGAACGGTCAGTCTATTTTAATGAAGCTTTATCAAAAGTATGGATTGGAAGTACTGGAAAGAGAGATGGTACACGTATCCGAATATTCCGTACTATCCGAATATATGTACATTGCACATAAATCCTTTGGATTTTGCGCCAAGCGTAGTTTTAATAAAACAATTTTAACTTTAATATGAATTGAATCCGGGTAGCATGAACTCAACACTTACCTTATAACTCGAGATCTGTTTGTAAAGCCTGAAACAATCATTAAATGTTGACCATTTGCTCCGGGTAAATGATCAAGATGCTGCGAATGAATTTTGACAATTGCAACCGGTGTAGAGATAAATTATATCACGATAGAATATATCCTATAGGGATATACTGGTGGTGGTTTATTTTAATTTGTTACCATGCAACTGATATGATAGAGCAGACATTCGAAACGTAGGTGTTTAAAGGAGTGGTTTAATTTATTATACCCTGCCTCCTTTTACACTAGGCAGTGCGATTAGTGCTGTAGGATTTACTGTACGGGTGTATAATTTATACATGCACCGTTTAAAATTGATGCAGGCCAGGTGGAATGTCAAATTATAATTTCTTTGTCTGTGACAGCTGTGTAAGCGTACATACGTGTTGAATTTGTCTTTTTTGTTATATATGTTAACAGGTAAAGTTAATGCAAAGACAAATGCTAAAAATAATCAAGGAAACAATACTGTGGTGACCTGCCAGGGCAGTGCCAGTTCAGTTGCTGTCAGATGGGCAATATATGCTACATTCCCATTTGATAATTTCAAACATTTCTATTCCATGTTGCTATTTACTCATTGCAAATTCCTGATTTGGTGGGGGGTGTGTGGGGGGGGGGGGGGGGATTTACATTTTTATTCCGTGTTGCTATTTGCTCATTGCAAATTCCTGATTGGTGTGGGTTTGTGGAGGGGGCAAGATGAGGAGGGTGTAACTCCCATATCACGCGAATTGTTTGCTTGTTTACTGACGGATGGAAAGAAGAGATTTGACATATATCAAGTATCATATGGGATGAAATAAAAATTTAGCCGTTTTGAGTATGCAGGTGTTAGTGTGACGAATGAATTGGCATTACCAGTCCAGGGCACAAATTTAAGCTGGCATACTGGCAAAAATGTGCAAGTGCACCGAAATACGTTATATGTTTAATTTAGAATGCCATGTCTGCCTTTTTTGAAACTTGTGCTTTCATATCAACTATGATCAATGGTGTTTTAATATTTTTAAGTTTTCCTGATATGTCTTTGTAATTGTATGACATATATGAAATCTAGCATGTTTGCTAATGATGAATCATCTTGTGCTTTTTACTTACGTGTTACAAATTTGTACTTACTCACACACACAACCATAGAAATTGCAAGTAACTTTTTCATTTTGCCAGTTACAAAAAATGCTACTGGTGAAATGTTGCCAGTCAAAATTGTCGCTAAATTTGAGCCCTGCTGTTTTTGACAGATTAAGCCAATAATAAACGCCACCGCGTCGGGTCACTTAGTGCCAACCGGGCACATCGGTGTTCTCTATTTAAAATGTGAGTGTGACAAACAAATTGGCATTACCAGTTATGGACAAACTATGCCAATTGCAAACAGTACCGCGTTACAGCATGTACAGTTGGATCTTTGATCAAACACCTTACAAAGGTTAAATCTATGCTAGCCAAATTGTAGTGGGTCCACCACCCCTGGATCCACCCTTGAAGATTTGGTACAAACACATATGCATTGCACAAAATAACAAGAGAGAACCATTTTAATATTCATTGTCACCAATTAAACCCCAGGGCACAATGTTAAGGCCTGTCCGCCTGCCAGGTGCAGGTAAAACTTGGCTCCGGGCAATTAAAGTCTCAAAGGCTCAATCCCATCGGTCAACTTCAAAACTGAGGGATGTTTCTGATATTATTGTTGTTTATACATTGTAAGTATTAGATCAGCATTTATAATTCTCAGAAAGGTGCTGTGAGAGTTAACTTATATCATTAAGTGGTCTAATACTCTTGAAGCCTCAAACAGTATACTTATAAAATAAAAACTTTGGGTCTAAATAATTGGGCAAGCAGCAAACTGGCATGGGCAAGTAAATTTCAGAGTTAACTTGCCAGATGAGCAAGCTGTCTGTAAAAGTTAATGTCGAGCCCTGAACCCTCCAAAACTTGATTATACCAAATTGCTGATATCAAGTGTGATTGCAGGATAGTATTATATATAAAAACATGGTGTATTACAGATTCAATAAAATTGACATGATAATCCAAAGGCATTTAAAGAAGCATCCATTTTTTCCACTGACCAAATAATGTCAACAAACTCCTTTCTGTGTTAGCAAAAAAACATACATGTTTGACTAATGTCAGATCAGAGTCATCTGATTCCTACTATGGGGCCACTGTGGCCCATTGGGTAGCATGTTTGAATCTAAATTAGTCTCACTGATGCCACTGAGTTTTGTCATTGTGTTCTTGGGCAAGACACGTTCCTTAGCCTTGTCTGTCGGATGCCCACCTTTACAAAAAAACAAATAAAAGACTTCAAACATTCAATACATTTTCTACTTTTTATCCAAAGATCCCCTTACCTGACCCCACCCCACCCCACACACACTACCCCCACCTCCCCATAAAGATAATAATTCAATAAAAAATTTTTTTTTTAACATTTTGTAAGAGCGCCCCTTGCCGTTTTGCATAGTGCCTGGGCACTATTATAAGGGCAAAGTATGTGCCTCAGGAGCCTGCCTATGCTCCCACTCCCCAATTCTCTAAATTCTGTAATGTTATTATTTTTATGTTTATAATATGACCTGTTTTTTTTAATGGGATTTCTGACTAATCTCTGTGTTTTTGTGTTAATAACAGGCACATGTAAGATAGACCAGGCATGTGTAGGTATGGTTTGTGTGTTCCATAAAGATGATATGACCACAGCATAGTTCCACCATTGGCAGTTTAGAGAAACTTCAGTGCTGATGTTTGCCGTTAATGATAATGGCAATGAAAAGTAGAGAAGAGATGGAGATGTGGTCGTGTGTTTGCGGTGATGGCGGAATTGTGGAAATGGATCTGTCTCCGCTGATAGAGCATTCTGGGTAATTTAACGTCATAATTGTAGTTTTCATTATTCCCACGCTTTTTATGCTCCCTGAAAAATACCAGATACTCAGATACCAAAAGCCATGCAGCATTTAAAATTTATAACATCTACATGCCAGTAGTGTGTTTCTTGCGAAAAGGTCAATAACAGTGACCTTGACCTACTGTCATACTGTTAATTTAGCTAATTTCACACACAGTAAATATATATAAGCTTTATAATACACGTTATTCATTTATAAGTCAAATTAATTCTGTAAGTTACTTGTATAAAGTGAGTAAATTATTAAAAAGTAAGTATTATATTTGTTAATAGTTTTATCTTATATATTTACATTAATTTTTAATTAATCCTTCATTTCTTCATCTTTCGTCAGTTTTTGCGCACAATATGACCTATTTATGTGTCTAAGTGCCGTAAAACACCATTCATTCATTCATTCATTCATTATAGGTATTCACAATTCTCTGTCTGTTTGTCGTCGATGTTTCTCTATCGTTCTGACATTGATTTTCTGCACATGAAATACAAGAAAAGTATTTTTTATTGCTTCCTTGTATTATTCGCACCCCCCTTTCGGAAACCGTAAAAGAGGTAAAAAAACAACAGCGTATTATACAAGGTAAAATACAGTATTGAATAGGAAAGTAATGAAGAACAAAATAGAAACTTACTGTATGTAGACATTTCGTTTATTTTGCTGCATGGAATTTGGTAAAACAGACAATGTCATGTGCCCGTTCAAAAGTGTTTCTAGACACTTGTCTGGGAGGATTCATTCGTAAATGTTGTCAGGGCTCCAATTTAAGCTGGCATACTGGCAAAATGCAAGTGACATTTTCAGAATGCCAGTAAACTTTTCAAGTACTGGCAAAAATGTGCAAGTGCATCAAAATACCTTACCTGTTGAATTTAGAACACAATATCTGCTTCTTTTTTTTAACATGTGCTTTCATATCAATGGTGTTTTAATATGTTTACGTTTTCCTGATATGTCTTTGTATTTGTATGACACATAATATTATGGAACCCAGCATGTTTGCTAATGAAGAATGATCTTGTGCTTTTTACTTATTTGTTACAATTTGTACTCACACACACAACCATAGAAATTGCAATTAACTTTTGCGTTTTACCAGTTACAAGAAATGCTACTGGCGAAATCTTGCCAGGCCATTGTCGCTGAATTTGAGCCCTGGTTGTAAATGTTTCAGATACTTCAGTGCCATGATGAACAGCCAAATGAGAGAGACGAAAGAACGAACAATAGATCTACGCCTCATCACCTCCGACACGCTGACATTTCTTCTTCATGTATTCAGCCTGAAAGACACTCCACTCTCTAGGGAACAAGTTCGCAAAGCATTTGTAGACAATCTAGCTTTTGATACTGTAGAAGAACTTCTAAAGGCTATAGATTATCTTGACATTCCTAGTCTATTTCCCAAATGTTGTGACATGTTGAATCTCATTTTCCCATCATATTGTATAAACATAACCAAAGTTTGGAGAGTATGGGAGAATTGTCAAGCATATGGGTTAGAGGCTGTAGAAGAAGAATTGTATGCTTATGTTGCTAAAAATGTCTCAAAAATGCAGAATTATGATTACTTTTTCTTTCGCGAATTGCCAGTGGAATTGCTTGCGGGAATTTTGTCAATGCCTGACCTGGAGATCGGCTCAGAAGTGGAGGTCATGAAGTTTATTGAGGACTGGATACAGTACTATAAAAAAGACAGAATAAGATATTTGGAAACTTTGTTCAAATGTATTCACATACCGTCTCTCATACATTCAGACCTTCACCAGATTGAGAAGACGTTGGAGAGTCTGGATGCTAAAGACATCCAGGTGTGGAAAATGTTCTCGAGTTATGTGTCGAATCCGCACCGTTTTCTGATCTCGAGACTGACCATGAGTGAGATTCGTAACGGACAAGATGTAGTGATGCTGTTCGGCGGTCTGCACGAGCACTCGCTACTTCCCCACAATCTCGGGAGTGGAAATCGACGACGACACAACATGGCATCAATTCCACTCATGTATCAAGATATCAACGAGGTCCGTGAACATTGTCTAAACTGCCAGGTCAAGAGAAAGAAGGACGATACATGTGCAACGGAATGCAAACAAAGCCCAAAATCGAAAACCCCGACTAAAGCTTCGACAAGTGGAGCCTTTGGCTGTGGATTGACATTGAAGCAAATGAGTCGACTGAAATCTCCAGTGAAGTTGGTCGAGTTTGGTCTTTGTATGTATGACAACTTTGTCTTCTTGGCGGGGGGCCAGAGGAAGTCCCACGACGAGGCCAAGTTCTCGGTGAAGGGAGCATATAGACTCGACCCACATCTTGGTGAATGGAGCGAGGTGAGCAATAAGTAGCATAATGTAAATGGGAAAAAATTAGGTGTTTTTTTACGATGTTGAGTACTTACCTGATTCCTGTACACAGTGAGCAGACAAAAATCATATTTGGTCAAGGCGAAAGCAATTGAGTTTAGTATTGAAGTCAATGTTGTAAAATGATAAAAGTTTTCACACCTGTGTAGTTTAAAAAAAAAAAAATGTTGGACTGGCAATGACAATGTGAAAAAAATTCTATATTAGAATTCAAACATCCGTATTTTGCTATTAGTTTGTTCCTTTCAGAGAAAAGTAAATTCTTACAGTACATGAAGGTTAATATGGATTACGTTAGTTATACTTGCTAGAATATATTGATCAGTTGAGAGATTTGTTTTCAAACTGTAACTGAACTAGTTATCTATCTTTAAATGTCTTCTCTTACACAGATATCTGCGATGAAGGAAGCTCGGTGTTTGTTCTATCTCTGTGAGGCATGGGGTCGACTGTATGCTATAGGCGGGGCCAATCAGAATGGAATCTTGAGGTCGGTAGAGTACTACGTCCCGGAGGAAGACAAGTGGTATGAGACCCATGATCTACCCACACAGCTTCATGAACATGCAGGTACACTTTCTTTTGAAAGAAAAGACAATTGGATTTTGTTAGTCCACTATGTTATCCACTGGGTCACACCAGAAAAGATGTTTGAAATACTGACGATAACACACTACTGGCTATTAAGCTAAAGGCCATATAAGATTTTGCAATGTTTTTTTGTCCGGCAACTGACAGGTTGTTAGGAATTCCTGTGTAGATTAGGTGATTTAATGGAACTTTTTTGGGTGATGCCGATTTAGATGTTGGTGTAGTTTTTATGCCCCATTGTGAAAGTGGAATGGGCATTTAGTGTTTCCCTACGTCATACGTCATGAAAATAAAAGTTTTACATTCAAAATCTTTATATTTTAAAAACTCACGGCATCCTGTTAGTTTTTCTGTATAACTTGCATTTGTTCAATCATTAATATTAATTATAAGAATAGTATATAAGCAAATTATTTTTGTATATTGTTAACTGTTGATTATATTGCACCAATAATATAATTATGTAAACCTATGGTAGAATAAGACGAAAAATTAAAAACACAAAATCTTATTTAATTATATGCAATCGGGTTTAAAGTCAAAATGATACGGGATAAATAAATCGAGACGATAATTCCAATGCTTGATAAAAATTTCGAGATTGCCATGTGTCCCTTTAAGTCCTTTTTATGTGACTGACAACTTGCTAAACTGGGTATCCGTGTCCCTTGATCCATTGGCGTATTGTTTAGTTTTCATCATCAAATATTCAAGATGTGCCCTTTTTAAGTTTGTTTATTGTTGTTGCCATCCATTATCCAAGATGGCCGCTGTTACAACAATATTTGTTTAAAGAAAAATTGTTTTATATTGTATTATTTTTTTCTTTAAATTTCTTAAGGTTGTATCTATGACAACAAGATCTACATATGTGGTGGTCATGACGACACCGAACATACAAACAAGATGTGGACTCTATCGAGTAAAGATGGGCAATGGCAGCTGGTGGCACCCATGTTGCAGCCCCGCTCCTACCATACAATGGCTGTGGTCGAGGATCATGTATACGTGTTTGGCGGCTGTAAGCAAGTAGGCGAGGAGATTAAAGACATATATGTAAGTTGTTACGAATAGCATTGTCACATACAGGCTGAAAATGTGAAACATTATAAGAGATAGTTATTCAGTTGTTAATTTGGGATATTTGGCCACAGGCCGTATATAATAACATATTTACATGTATATAGTTGCATAGTATTACTGATGTAGCAGTGTTTATACTGTTCTCTTACTTAATTGACATGTCGCCAGTACTTAGATATCTCCGCCCTATTGTTGATGTCGGAGTATATTGACAATAGTTTATTTAACATAGTTGCACATGCTTTATACACATGCTTTTGTTTGTCGGAAGTATCGTTCTGGTTTGATTGGTTAAAATGGATAAATGATTGACCACTGGCGACATGTTAATTACCAAAGCCATAATGCAGTAAAGTTGTATGTACTAAACATATACTGAACCAAACAGCTAACGCACCAGTAGGCAATACCTTTAATATCTCAATAATAACAATCAATAAATCAAAACAAATTCCATTCTGAACGAGACAAATATCTTGTCAATAGCGACTGTAAATTTTAAAAAATCGTCACCTGTCTCCAACGGTACCAGTCGGCATATAATAAGTTCATACATTAAAGGTATTGTCTACTGGTGCGTTAGCTGTTTGGTTCAGTATATAATGGATACTCATATTCTTTATAACAAAGACTCGAAACAAATGTTTTTGAAAGTGCTCATTGTAAGCCTCCTTGCTAGGGTTCACCATCTCGATTCCTTCTCATATGTGTTGGTGTTGTCAAATATTCAAGCTGACCGCATGTAACACGTTTTGCACAAATAAACCATATCTACTTCTTTAAAACTGATTTCGTAGTAAAAATTTAATTTGAAAATGTTCTTGCAAGATTGTTGTCCATGAGCAGATGTGGACTTTCTGTTTTTTCGTTGTCATGAAATATTTCATCTCAGTCGGCATTGATGTTTTATATATATCAAGGCATTTTAGAGAAGAATGTAATTGAATTATCAATATTATTTAGATTATACATGCATTTAGGTGAATTACAGGGCGTGAACGGTAGCAAGAACTTATTTAAGTTATTTTCTGTTGATTGCTGTACTTTTTTTCAGTCAATAGAAGAGTACGACCCAAAAACAGACATATGGACGAACATTATCAGTTTGAACGTGCCAATCAGCAGCTGTTTACCTGTTGTCATTGGCAGTGAGGTTCTATTTGTGGGAAGTTACAGTTTCGATCAGAAGGAGTACCTGCATCAGACGGTCGCCATGGATATGAGGAGCCTGACCTGGAAGATCGCGCCATTGGAGTTCACAGTGGGCAAAAGGATTGTGGGATATTATTGTCTGAAGATTAAGCTGAAGAAACGACTGTTGAAATGAGGATGTCGAAGGAAACCACGATACTGAACCAATTTCCAGGTTTTTGAAATTTTAAATTGGGCCGGCATCCGGCATTTTCCCAAGCCTTGGTCTCTACTACCAGGTTTATACAGCACACAGATTATGCCTACTTGGAAGGTTTTATTTAGGCCTAACTGGTGAAAGAAAATAATTTTCAGGCTTCATTCTTTAAATCGTCTGAAACAAATCTTTCAACAAAATAAATGTCAAAGTCACATCCTTGTATCAAATAATAACCGTTCCTTCACATGAGAGTACCTATATTCATCTAGTAAAAGCACCAGCTCTTGTTTGATTTATTTAATAGGGTTATTCAGTGAACTAATAATCGCGTACTGGTTCACTGGTAAGTAAGGATCATGCTGTTGCTGATTATAAGAATCTTTCGTGGGTATCCGGTGAAGATCGGGAATTTCAACACGAGGTAGAAGTGTTTTTATCGGAACCAAGGCTCTTTTTAAAACACTTATGCCAAGGGTTGGAATTCCCTGTCTGAAGCAAATACCCATGATAGATTCTTTTTCTTGCATATCAGAGACATGTTGTTCATTGACGCCACCAGCTACTAATGTTTTTGCGTGTTTTCCTCCTTACCGGATGTTGGTGCGCGCGTGGCTTTTATCTTAACCCATAAAGATAAGACTTTCCATCCCCCATGTAAAACGTGGATAGCCTTATCCGGTATGCAAGAAAAGCCACTACTGAACTGTTGCTCATATTGAGCAGATATTCCACTCCTTGTTCTAGGACTGTATTGGGTTTTGCTCAGATTTTTTTTGGCTTAAAAAGCATAATATATTTGAAATGAATGCCTGAAATGAATTATTTATTGTTTTGCATGAGTCACATTGTGATCAGTAGGCCTTTGGCTCAGTATGTCTGTAAAGTTGTCCTAAATATGCCGGTTTATAAAGGAACTGGAGGCAAAACTGAAATAAACAAGTGTCAAGCCAAATGCTGATAAAACCATCTGATAAAACCATCATAATTATACTTGAGTTTTATTAGCTTATCGAATTTGCGTGGCGAAATATTACTTGGAAGGAGTCGTTATGGCATAGTATAATCAGTTAGTCGTCCTTCACCCAAACAACAAGTTCCGAGTCATTTTTTACGTAAAAATTCAATAACCTTGTAAACTTTCATATTGTACGGTCGTCACCTACACCAAAAGAATTTGTTCCAAGTAATATATCTCCATACAAATTTAATAATCTGTAATATTGCACGATTAGCTAAATACAAAGAAAACAGAAAATAGTCGAAGTATACAATAAAATTCAGTGTTTTATTCCTTAAATTTAATATGTAATCGATGGGTCATGCAAATCTATTATATCCTGTTCTTTATTTATATAGTAAGATTAAGAGTTACACCTCTCTAAATATAAATGTGGCGTGTGATAAATGAGGAGGGTTAAAGTTTTCAAGGAAAACTTATATAAGTTCATCACCGTTTTGTTGTTTGACACATCAACATAAATGGTTGGCATTTAAAGTCAGAATATGCTTATTGTTAACCTTAACGGAGATGGTAGAGACTTTGTGTCAAGTATTTATGTATAATATTACAGGGCTTCCACTAAGGTTCAAATTAAGGAAGTTCGAACTTCCTGTGTATCAAATTTGGAAGTTCATGGTGAAAATTTAGGAAGTTCCAGTGTTTGGGCATGCCATTCATAGTCTTTGAGTCAGCGATTCCACGTGGTAGTGAGGGAAACAACAAATCTAAATTGTTAAAAAGAAGAAAAGGATAATTATAATCATCTATATGTTTATAAAAGAAAATATTTGATGACCTCATTATATAAACGGTTTCAAACTAAAAATACTTAATTTCTCTTTGCGTGCCATACTCCACCCACAAGTTTTATACAGTTAATTACATTTTGCAAACAGTTTTCAATTTATCAGTCCAGGAAAGCTTTTAAATTGGCATACATTAATGAAAGGTATGTAACACTGTCAAGTGTAGGAATAAATGTAACAGATTCTTTAATTTATTATCAAAGCAATCGATTGTTTTTGCCAGTGATAATTTCACTTCCGTGTTTAGTCTCCATTTGCGAAGAGTTCTCTCCCCTAGGTTAGAGATTATTAAATATTGTTTGTCGTACTTCGTTCCTATTTGTAACTTTGATAAATACATAGAAAAATGACACAAAGATATAAAAGAAATAGCCTTAAAAGTATAATCTGTTTGTGTAAGGAGTTTCAACTTTGTGGTTAATAAATATAAATTAAGCAATTTGGCGTTCATTTTGTGAAATGCGCGGCTAGGCCAATTATCTAATTAACACGCTCTCCTCTCACCAGTCATGCGTGTGACCCTTGATAAAAACTGGACAAAACCGGATTTACCTGTCAATTACAGGCTCCACTGAGTTTTAATTGCTTTACAGCTTGTTACGTCGGCAGTCTCAAATGAAATTAGATTAGATGGGCGGGGCTATAATCGGTAATTTACAGATTATGGGACGTCCGTAGTAAACGATCGCGGCATACTTTGAAGTTTTTGGAAGTACACTGTACGCCTTTGATGTTAATTTTCGCCGTACAACTACGATTTTTGGACGTAATTTACGGCCGTACGCCCATTAACGGAAGCCCTGATATTACCGTCAAATTTGCATTAAATCTCCTGATATGCCCAGCCATTAATAGAAACAACTTATTAGAAATGTACGCTACGTTAAAAAGGCACGCTGACTTTTTAACTCTTGTGTTTACATAAACATTACCTGTGCTATAAATAAACCATTTAGATCTGCACTTCCTGTGTTGTGCTTAGCGTCGGCGCAGCGTTTAGGGAATACAGCGTAATTAGTACATACATAATTCGGCAGTGTGTACAGTTTAATTTTATTCAGTTTATTTGTTAGCGTAATTCTCAAAGTTGTAACTCTTCGGAGAACTTCGTCAACTGTTTCAGTTTATGTGTTAATAAGCATATTCTGCCTTTAATCCGTTATGCAATATTAATATTTTGTATACATGGACATTTATTATTTATAGAATGTAATATTGAGTAAAACATGAAATGGAAAGCTAAGTTATAAATGTCAAGAACGTTGTGTTGTGAGCCTTGTCTTTTCATTTTACAGATCTCTGGTCATATGTTTAATTTATAGAATGTGTTGTACGAGTTTTATATAAAATGTACTGGACTGGAGGTGATCTGGAAGAAACTAGAAATGGGTCGATGGAAACAAATATCCCAGCTATAGGCTGTCAGCTGAAATAAGACCATAATTCAGCTAAAATACATTAGCAACAGTCTGTTAAATCATTTTAGAATTATTTTATTATTAGAATTTTGAGTTCTGAGAATTGAATGAGTTTTAAATTAATATCATTGGTCCAATTTTTATCACTGAACCAATCAGAATGTTTCATTCATATTTTCATTTGGTTGTTTCTATCGTGACATCACTCTCTGGTATTATGACATCACGTCATGCTATTATGATACTACTCAGTGAGTTAAGACTGTTTGTAGCTCTCAGTGAGTAATGAGTTTATTGAAACTAAAAACATAAAATTCTCATGCACAACTTCAGACTGATACGTCTTACCAAGTATTGTCAAAGTTTCATATAAATTTTTCAAATGCACAATTAAAAGTTGGAACATTTGTTGTATAAATTGTTACTTTTAATTCGTATGGGGCTTAAAGGCTTTGAGAAATACTTTCCTTGTGATGGAAGTACATTTTTATTGAATTTTATGATTTACAAAAAAAGAATTGCAGACTGTTTCATAAATAATAATTTAGCCTGGCAGAACATGAGGCAATTTGGGGCATTTGCATGTTTTACATGATGTTGAATCTCATTTTGTATTTGGATTAGCACCTATAAATCTACACGATTGTCTCCAGTCCCTTGATTAGGTACATAATACTTTATCGTTACTTCCTTGTTATCCAAGGGGGATATAGTAATGCCCTCCGCCCGTCTGTCCCATTTCGTGTCTGCTCTAAAACTCAAAAACTATTAGAGGGACTGCAGTGAAATTTCACACAATGATAGAAGGCAATAAGAGGAAGTGCAGAGCGCAATAATCATAACTCTGTCTTTATTTAAATTAGAGTTATTGCCCTTTGTAATTTTATACTTATAATGTGGGTCCACTCAATTCATAACTTTCACATCTGGTCAACTTCCGGTAGGTCGAGATATTCAGTAGGTGAAAATAAAGGGGTTTACTCGGACTTTACCCTCAATCTCTATATGAAAAATGAAAATATTAGACCATGATTTAAATTAAATGTATCCATATTGGTGTTTTAAAATCAGACAACACCAAAAGAAGATACATAGATGTACACAAAAAACAAGCTTTTAATATAATTATCACTACTAACTAGTTTTATAAAGGGCTAAAGTCAGTTGAGCACCAACGATAAACACCGAGTTTACCCCCTACCAGAATGTGGAGGTCTTTTATTTTATTGATCACTGATTAGTCAAATTATTGTGATGATGTCTTGTGAAAGTTATGAATAACTCAACAACTACTAGATGGACTGCAATGAAATTTCACACAATGATAGAAGGCAATGGGAGGAAGTGCAAAGAATCATATACTGTTCCTTTTATATTCAGTAGAACATTATTTAGTTAAATTTGGTTTTACGGTGCACCGAAACAGATGTGATAGGTATACAAGAGCATTCTTTATAGACTGGTATCTGTGCACCAGAACAACATGTTTAAATGACACCATGAAGAATGACATTCCAAAACCACCCTTTGTTTAAATCGGGTTAAAATTATGCAGAATACATGTAAGAAACATTCACATCTTTAAAATAGCAAAAGGTGTAAAGGTCTTCATCATGACCGCTGCATTGTTTCAGGTGCCATCTCGCTCATATCACTATAGCAGTGGCAGAAAAACTATAACGTGTCTACAATAGAATTTGCAGCAACTCTGCAGTTCAGGGTGAGAAGGTTCTAGGCCCGTTCTCCATATTTTATCTCGATGTACATGGAGGATGAGCCTGGCATGTTCATTCCTGTTAGGCGCCATATAACCTTTCATGTGTTGGTGCGCCTTAAAACCCCAATTCAGTTCAATTCAATATTTGTGTAATGAGTAGTATCTATTAAATATATTATTCTTTGTTGCTAATTAATGAAATATATGTATAATTGTCAAGGCGGTGCAATCGTTTACTATTTCTGTGCTTTATGTTGTAATATATAGAGGATCTTAAACGAGTTCCCATTTCATATAAGACTTATTAAACGAGTTATGAATTATTTTAATTTTAACGAGCCTTTTGTCAGACTCAGATCTGCGTGAATTTGTAATAAATAAAATAGTTTCAGTCAATAAACTTGCGTAGTGTTACAGGTTTAACTCAACCAATCAAAATCGTTCCAGGTTGTATTACACGTGTGTCATACAATAGAATATTAAATGGGTGTTCGACACTGCTAACAAGGGACGTTATGTGATAGATTTGTTATACCAATTGTACATATTTAAGATTCAAAATAATCTTCAAAATTGTTTCACTTTTGTGAATAATGGTATCAGTTGTACATATTATTAAAGGGACACACGGCAATCTTGATTTTTTTTGAAAACCCGCGGCATCCCGTTATTTTTTCTAAAAAATAACATGCATTATTTCAATCATAAATAATAATTATAAGACTTGTACAAATCAAATTGTCTTTGTATTATTCTGACTTTTGATAATACTTCACCATTAATATATTTAATAAAACAGAAATAGAAAATTGATAACGCAAAATTTTATTTAATGATATGCAAGCAGGTTTATAGTTAAAATGTTACTTGATAAATAAGTAAAGTCGATGAAACTGATCCTTGATAAAAACTTCAAGATTGCCATGTGTCCCTTTAAAGTTTTGAAATAATAGAGTCATGGTAGATAAATTATGAAGTACTCCGAGATGTTATAGAAAATTAAATAATTGTAAAGAATATTGGATGTCAGATCTGTACATAGAATTGTAAAGGATATTGGATGTCAGATATGTACATATACTTTTTAAGGACATTTGATTTAGTTTAGAATGGAACATTTGTACATAAAGGTTTGGGATTTGAAAGCTACATGTAATTTGTTTTCCAAAAAAGCTTGAGATGTGAAAGCTTTATCATGTACAAGTTCAGTTGATATATGTATATATAAAGGATTGGGATGTGATACTGCATAATTTACCTGTAAAATTAAAACAAAAAGGATTGGGATGTGAAAGCTGCATAATTTACATGTAAAATTAATATATAAAGCACTGGGATGTGAAAGCTGCATAATTTACATGTAAAGTTAAAACAAAAAGGATCAGGATGTGAAAGCTGCATAGTTTACATGTAAAGTTGTTAAAAACAAATAGACACCTCTTTAGAATGGTAAAACTCCAATCCCGCTTGGCAAAATTTCTGGAAAAAAACTAAATTACATGGCAATCTGACACTGCATTTGTGACATGAACATTATAATAGGTTGACAAATCACCTTTAACATGTTTACACTTTAAGCTATAGCCATGTCAGAAACAAAAACAGAGCCATCTTGGTGGTTGTTCTCCACTCACAAAAAAACAGACAATCATCTTAAAACTGTCTTGATATTACAATCCACATTAGGCCAAAAAAAAACTAATTGTTTCTGGTCTTCCGACCGACCCTATTTTTAAGGCCCCGACCATAAACTTTTTAGGGCACAAAATGTTTGTTTTTTTAGGTTTTTAAGGCATGTAAGTGTTGTGGAACACTCATGTTATGTAATATGTTCAAGAAAA
This sequence comes from Cyrtodaria siliqua, assembly GCA_037043455.1. Classification (NCBI taxonomy): domain Eukaryota; kingdom Metazoa; phylum Mollusca; class Bivalvia; order Adapedonta; family Hiatellidae; genus Cyrtodaria; species Cyrtodaria siliqua. The sequence goes on from JAWPHD010007583.1 coordinate 53,301, forward strand.
CTTGCTTTTGATGTTCTTTTGACTTGAATTTAGTATAGTAAGGATTAATTATTTTCCTACCAATCTACCCTGATTTTTGGGGTGGAAAAGACCCGAAACAGACTTTTTTTTTGCCTTATACAATAATCTGAATTTAATTTCTTTTACACATCATTAGTGGTTCCCGAGCAAGAACACTACTTATCCAGACATAGTAAAATCCCTCTGGATTCATTTTGTCATTTTTTTTCTCATCTTTATTAAAGGACTTCATCATCCCTGTATTGTTTCAGGTGCTATTTGAGTGCAGTACAGTGTACCTTAATTATGTCAACTGTGGAGTGTTTGTAGTACAGTGTACTTTATGTCAACTGTCAAATGTGTGCAGTACAGTGTACTTTAATTATGTCAACTGTCGAGTGTGTGTAGTACAGTGTACTTTATGTCAACAGTCAAATGTGTGCAGTACAGTGTACTTTAATTATTGTGCAGTACAGTGTACTTTAATTATGTCAAGCCAAGTGTGTGTAGTACAGTGTACTTTATGTCAACTGTCAAATGTGTGCAGTACAGTGTACTTTAATTATTGTGCAGTACAGTGTACTTTAATTATGTCAACTGTCGAGTATGTGTAGTACAGTGTACTTTATGTCAACAGTCAAATGTGTGCAGGGCAGTGTACTTTAATTATTGTGCAGTACAGTGTACTTTAATTATGTCAACTGTCGAGTGTGTGTAGTACAGTGTACTTTAATTATGTCAAGCCAAGTGTGTGCAGTACAGTGTACTGTAATTATGTCAACTGTTGAGTGTGTGTAGTACAGTGTACTTTATGTCAACAGTCAAATGTGTGCAGTACAGTGTATTTTAATTATCGTGCAGTACAGTTTACTTTAATTATGTCAAGCCAAGTGTGTGCAGTACAGTGTACTTTAATTATGTCAACTGTCGAGTGTGTGTAGTGCAGTGTACTTTATGTCAACTGTCAAATGTGTGCAGTACAGTGTACTTTAATTATTGTGCAGTACAGTGTACTTTAATTATTGTGTAGTACAGTATACTTTAATTATGTCAAGCCAAGTGTGTACAATACAGTGTACTTTAATTATGTCAACTGTCGAGTGTGTGTAGTACAGTGTACTTTATGTCAACAGTCAAATGTGTGCAGTACAGTGTACTTTAATTATTGTGTAGTACAGTGTACTTTAATTATGTCAAGCCAAGTGTGTGTAGTTCAGTGTACTTTATGTCAACAGTCAAATGTGTGCAGTACAGTGTACTTTAATTATTGTGCAGTACAGTGTCTTTTAATAATGTCAAGCCAAGTGTGTGTAGTTCAGTGTACTTTATGTCAACTGTCAAATGTGTGCAGTACAGTGTACTTTAATTATTGAGCAGTACAGTGTACTTTAATTATGTCAACTGTCGCGTGTGTGTAGTACAGTGTACTTTATGTCAACAGTCAAATGTGTGCAGTACAGTGTACTTTAATTATTGTGCAGTACAGTGTACTTTAATTATGTCAAGCCAAGTGTGTACAATACAGTGTACTTTAATTATGTCAACTGTCGAGTGTGTGTAGTACAGTGTACTTTATGTCAACAGTCAAATGTGTTCAGTACAGTGTACTTATATTATTGTGCAGTACAGTGTACTTTAATTATGTCAAGCCAAGTGTGTGTAGTTCAGTGTACTTTATGTCAACTGTCAAATGTGTGCAGTACAGTGTACTTTAATTATTGTGCAGTACAGTGTACTTTAATTATGTCAACTGTTGAGTGTGTGTAGTACAGTGTACTTTATGTCAACTGTCAAATGTGTGCAGTACAGTGTACTTTAATTATTGTGCAGTACAGTGTACTTTAATTATGTAAACTGTCGAGTGTGTGTAGTACAGTGTACTTTATGTCAACAGTCAAATGTGTGCAGTACAGTGTACTTTAATCATTGTGTAGTACAATGTACTTTAATTATGTCAAGCCAAATGTGTGCAGTAGTGCAGTACATTGTACTTTAATTATGTCAAGCCAAGTGTGTGTAGTACAGTGTATTTTAATTCTGTCGTTGAGAGATGGACATAAACTATACGTTGTAAAACAATTGTTTGTATTATGTTCAGTCTCTCAAAAGAATGAATGAATGGTGTTTTACGGCACATCGACACATAAATCGTTCATATTGTGCGCAAAAACTGTTGAAAAATGAAGAAATGAAGTAGTAATCAAATGATCATTTGAAGTTTCTGTTGAAACGGATATGGAAGCGGCCAATTTGGGAGCTACGACATCACGGTTCTAAATGACCATATATGGAATATTTATAAATATGAAATTTACTGATTTATAGGGTAAAATGACATCAACTGTATGAAAAATATGTAATACTTAATGGCAGTAATGATTTATATCATAAGTAAAAAAAAAATCATTCATTTGCAGTGATTTTCTTCGTTTTAAATGATATTTATCAATATTCCATATATGGTAATATGGAACTATGACGTCATAGTTCTAAAAATGGCGACTCCCATATTCGTTTTAGAACAACCTTTAAATGGTCATATCTTTTTTGTCTATCATCCTATTTTGATAAATCTTTCACCTTTTTCTTAGTTTTTCAGAACTCTCAATAATAGAGTTTGTTTGGCTGTGTCGCTACATTCCCTTTAATACGAAGCCCTAATGGTCGAATGGCCTTCGGTTTTCGATCAAACTAGGATTAAAAACAGTAACGAAAGTTGGGTTTGAAGGGTTAGATTGTAATTTAATGGTATACTGAAAGGCTAATTTGTCCCATCTATGAGACAGTAATGGTTCATTAGCTCCAACATATACAGAATGTGTGTATTATATACACAAAAATTCATGTCAGATAAGAAATAAAAAATTTCAGCGTATTTATATTGTGTGAGGTCAAAACCGGGTGTTTGGAATTTGGAAAAAATTGAAACTATGGGTCTTAAGACTGTGTGTATCAATGATCTTAATCCTGCCCACCAGGTATTGATCTGGCATAATATAAACACTGAATTTCTTTTATTTCATAACTGTACTTTAATTATGTCAAGCCAAGTGGGTCTAGTACAGTGTACTATAATAATTTATTCTGATGTAAACAGTGAAATGTGTGTAATTTATTCTGATGTAAACAGTGAAATGTGTGTAATTTATTCTGATGTAAACAGTCAGATGTGTACCTAGTATACTGTACTCTGTCAACTGTGTGCATTATTGTCAAGGCATGCTTCAATAAAATGTGTAATACTTATGTGATTATGTTTATTTTCTTCATTATCCATTTATCAAACAATTTCTCCCCACTTTTTTCCCCTGTGTGGTTGCCGGGGTAGAACACAACCACTGCAAATCCCGCTAAAGGCAGAGGGGTAGGACCCCCCTTCATGTTCATTTTGTCATTTTTTAGCTCGACTGATCATCAGAGATCAGCAGAGCTTATGCCGTGGTACGGCGTCTGGCGTCCGTCTGTCCGTAAAATGTTATTTGTAGCGACTACTCCTCTGAAACTACTGGATGGATATTCATGAAACTTTACAGAAATGTTGCCCATGAAGTCTAGTTGATCCTAGCAAAAATTCATGTTGATGTGAAATCCAAGATGGCTGCCAAAGCTAAAAATAGATTTTTAAAATACAAGTTGGTAGCGACTACTTCTTGAAAACTATAAGTGATATTGATATGAGACTTTTTCTAAAATGATCAGCATGACATGATGTTGGTCCTTGTCAAAAATCTTTTTGATTCGACGTTAAACATGGCTGCCAGTGGCCATCTTTGTTTACATAGAGTTATATAGTAAAAACTTGTAGCGACTACTCCTCTGAAACTACTTAGCGGATTTTTATGAAACTTTACAGGAATGTTGCTCTTGATGTCTAATTGATCCTAGCAAAATTTCAGGTTGGCCAGAAGTTCAAGATGGCCGCCACAGCTAAAAATAGATTTTTAAAAAATAAGATTGTAGTGACTACTTCTTGAAAACTATAAGTGATATTGATATGGGACTTTTTCTAAAATGATTAGCATGACATGATGTTGATCCTAGTCGAACATTATTTTGATTCGACGTTAAACATGGCTGCCAGTGGCCATCTTTGTTTACCTAGAGTTATATAGTAAAAACTTGTAGCGACTACTCCTCAGAAATGACTTGACAGATGTTCATGAAACTTCATAGGAATGTTGCTCTTGATGTCTAGTTGATCCTAGAAAAATTTCAGGCTGGCTGGAAATTCAAGATGGCCACCACGGCTAAAAATAGATTTAAAATAAATAAATTTGTAGCGACTACTTCTTGAAAACTGTAAGTGATATTGATGTGGGATGTTTTCTAAAATGATCAGCATGACATGATGTTGATCCTTGTCGACATTTATTTCGATGCGACTTTAAACATGTTTACATAGATTTATATAGTAAAAACTTGTAGCGACTACTGCTCTGAAACTACTTGACGAATTTTTATGAAACTTCACAGGAATGTTGCTCTTGATGTCTAATTGATCCCAGATTTTTTTTAGGTCGGCCGGAAAGATGGCTGCCATGGCTAAAAATAGATTTTCAAAATACAAGTTTGTAGCGACTACTTCTTGAAAACTAAGAGTGATATTGATTATGGACTTTTTCTAAAATGATCAGTTTGACATGATGTTGATCCTTGTCAAAAACTATTTTGATTTGACATTAAACATGGCCGTCAGCAGCCATCTTTGTTTGCATAGTGTTATATAATGAAAACTTTTAGCGACTACTCCTCTGAAACTACTTGACGGATTTTCATGAAACTTCACAGGAATGCTGATCTAGCTATCAAAAACCTATCAGTAGAGTTTCAAGGTCAATGACCTCTTGTTTTTATCATGCTCATTCATGCAACTTCATCGTAAATGGAGTGTCTACAATAGAATTTACAGCAACTCTGCAGTTCTGCAGGTTCTAGGCCCGTTCTCCATATTTTTATCTAGATGTAAATGGAGGATGAGCCTGGCATGTTCATCCCGTTTGGCGCCATAAAACCTTTCTTGTGTTGGTGCACCGTAAAACTCCAATTCAATTCCAATCCATTTTTCTGTCAAAATTCACAGAAATTTGACATTATATAATTAACTTAAGTTCGATGGTTGTCTTATGAATTTATATAAATACCAGGTAATTATTATCGCTATTTCAATTAAACTATTGAATGGATTTGGATGAAATTTCATAGGGACAGTCTTATTACTGATCTTCTTCCAAGTCGGAAAAAATACTAAAAGTGGAAAAAATACTAAAAGTAGAAAAGTAATTGGTATGACAGATTTTAAAGATGGCTACAGAAGAGGTATACTGAAGAAGAAATTTTGCACTGATGTTAGATGCATATTGGAAGACCTTTGTGTGAAAGTTTTGCAAGACAGAAGCAAGATATGCATGTCATAGCGCAGATCAGACTTGACCTAAATTTCGTCCAAAGTAGGTTATAATTTCTTTAATGAAATTCTCCAGCAGGGGAAACATGTTAATTCTGTTACTATTAAATTAATATGTGAAAATGGGCAACATTATTTCTTAGCCTCATTTGTCATAAACCGGGCAGTCCTGTGTATCTGAATCATGTAAAAGAACCATTGGAATTTATCTGATAGGAAGAGTAGGGCACAATTCTTGGATTCCTATGTATCCTTCCCCTCTCTCTGGGGCAGTTCTATATACATTTAAGTTAGTATGCTGACAAACTATAAAACAAGGTCTCCACTCAATGTGGGAAGTTTGTTTAAAAGGTGTTTTAGGTCATTTTTAGCATATTTTAGGCCATATATACGACGGTCATTTTTTTGTGGTAAAAGCAGATCGCCTCATTTTTCCTGGATAAAACTATACTGAACCAAACAGCTAACGCACCAGTAGACGATACTTTTAATGTATGAACTTATTATATGCTGACTGGTACCGTTGGATTAAATTTACAGTTGTTATTGACAAGATATTTGTCTCATTCAAAATTAAATTTGTTTTGATTTATTGGTTGTTATTATTGAGATATTAAAGGTATTGTCTACTGGTGTGTTGGCTGTTTGGTTCAGTATAGTACTATATAACACCTGCCATCCATAGGAATCTTTTTTTTCAGGGGAGGTAACTCAGTTTTTCTTCAGGGGAGGTAACTCGATTTTTTTTCAAGGGAAATAACTCTTCTCAACCGGATTATGTTAATCTGAGACGACCGATTTGAATTTGAAATCGGTGTTACTCACAAAATCTGTCGGGGAATTTGAATTCACCAAATGGCCGATGTTTGACGAATTTGCTAACACTGTTTAACTTATAAGTTGAGCTCTCAGTGGGTTTTGAACCTGCAGCGGTGAGAAGGTTTATAACGCTATATCATTAACCCCTTAACCACGGATGCGCTACTAAATGTGGGAAGTGATAAATTACTGCAACAGTTTTAATAAAAACAGATTTATTTTGCAATGAAAGAAATACAGCTACTTCAACAATAGAATAAACAGATCGCACAAAACAATAGAAATCTTTTGACACAATGAATGAACACACAAGGGTTCCATGTGGACACAAGTAATGAACGACCACACAAGAGTTCAATGTGGATACAAGTAATAAACAAACACACAAGAGTTCAATGTGGACACAAGTAATGAATGAACACACAAGAGTTTAATGTGAAAATAGCGAATGAATGCGCAAGATTTAAATGTGGACATAATGAATGAATGAATGAACACACAAAATTTCAATGTGGACACAATGAATGAAAGAACACACAAGAGTTCACTGTGGACCACAATGAATGCACAAGTTCAATGTGGACACAAATGAACACAGGTGAGTTTAATGTGAACACAATGAATAAATGAACACACAAGCACAAATATAACAGAACAAGTGAGTGAGATAGTATAAAATTGAACAATAAATACTCAGTATTTTACAAGTAAAACTATGTACATTGAGCCAGGATGGGACAATGAAATAACAAACACAATTAAACACACAAATACAATGAACAGGAAGTACAACACGTATCACAACTTGATGAGCGATATTAATAATAATCGAAAGCCTGTTTTTATTTAAATGAACAATTCTAATGGCAATCGATGGTGAAACATCTGAAAAATAAGAAATTAAGTCAAGGTCATTTTGGTCAAGCAAACATTGGAACTGTTGGAAAGCCAATGATCATTAGTATCAACTGTGCATATATTAATACAATATGTCGGATAGTTTAATTCAAGTTAGGCCGACCATAAAAAATTGTTGGTTTGCTGTTTCCCTACCTACCCACCAAAAAGGGCCCTACCCAAAACTTTTTATAGAAATTCTTTAACATTTTTTTACTGTTTTTAGTATATTTTTCTTTAATTTCTTATGTTTTTTTACTATCTTTGGCAAAAAAAAAATCACCTACCTACCTACCTACCTACCTACCTACCTACCCACTTATAAAATCCTGGGTCGGGAAGCAGCAAACAAATATATATTTTTAAGGATGGTCTTACAATGTTTTGGAGATGATATCGCCACTCAAAGACACTTGTTAAACTAATATTCAAATGTTTTTCAGTTGGAAAATTCATTTAAAACATTTGTTATTATAAGAAAGCAAAAATTGTTCTACAATTAAACATAGAAATTTTATATAGATGTATAATAAAAAAATTGCCTTTTTTTGTGCGTAAATATGAATAGGGAAACAAACTGAAAACCAGCTGCACATATTTTTTATAGTTGACCTATTTACAAAATCAATGTTCAGTTAAAAATATGAAGAATAAAAATGTTGTTATTTGTACATGTTACCTTTAAACTGCTTCAAATCTGTAAATGCTACTTTGATTTGCAGAGAAAAAGGCAATATATGCAAGGTGATTCAGGAAGTTCATGTTTTCATGTTTTTTGTTTTGCTAATATAGGCGAAGTTGTTAGACAATATTATGTACAACAGCTACTATTAAGGCCAAAAAATAAATAATGTGATGTTCTGATTTCCTGACCCTTCCTTTGTATTATGTGAGACTAAGTTTTTTGATAAATATCGAGTAAAAAATAAACAAAACAAGCGCATCAAGAATTGCAGGGCAATCCATAGTCCCCAACCGGCCCAGACAAACATTTTCCAGACATTTTCTATGATGGAGGTCAAAGTTCAAGGTCAAGGTCACAATGACCTTATTTGGTACGCGACACACCGCTATCCCAAGATGTATTCAAATACCAAGTTTTGTGTCTCTAAGTCTTACAGTATTGAAAATATGGTCCAGACAAGCATTTTCTATAGAGGTCACAGGTCAAGGTCACAATGACCTTATTTTGGTACGTGACACACCACTATCCCAAGATGTATCCACATACCCAGTTTGGTATCTCAAAGTCGTATAGTATTGAAAATATGGCCCGGACAAGCATTTTGGAAGGACGGACGGGGTGCAAACCTATAGTGCAAACCCCGGGGACTAATAAAAATGAATTTAAAACCAGACGCCCTATAGGAGTAAAAAAAATAATAATGTGTACTCAAAATTGCATAATCAACTTCATTATGAATATAACATTGCTGTAAAAGTGTTAAAACATCAAAGCCCAGTTGTTAAAAGATCGGGTAGCTTAATCCTTGGTTAGTGCAAATTTTCTCATAAAAATATATGTTGTACTATTAAAAGTTTTTAACTTGCATTTCTTCTAAACATAATACTTTCGCATGCTCAATTTCTGGTAGAAATATTAATTTATCGGTTAACTTAAGCGAGCATTAAGTCAAACCTTGGTTAGTGCAAATTTTCAAAGTATATTTTCTCATAAAAATATATTTTGTACTATTAAAAGTTTTTAACTTGCATTTCTTCTAAACATAATACTTTCGCATGCTCAATTTCTGGTAGAAATATTAATTTATCGGTTTGACTTAATGCTTGCTTAAGTTAACCGATCTTTGAACAACTGGGCCCATACCTTTATGCTTGAGAAGAAGTTAAAAGTTTGACATGCATGAGAAATTCCAGGAAACCAGTAAAAAGACTATTATATTTGGATTATATTTTGTTTTCCATTGAACTCAGTATTTTTGCTCTCTGTTTGACTTTAAGGATCTCTAACTCTGTCAGTGAAGTAATTTTTCATACAAAGGTATTATTAATGCATATAGTTCGTATATTTTAAAAGTTTTTATGCTCAATTTGTCATTACCACTTCTTACATATTTACAAAAAAAGAAGTGCACACTTTCTTTTTTGATTTAGTATATATTTGATATGTACTCGTGCTGTATCCTTATTCGGACAATTGCATTGCCTGCGTTGATGTCAGACAAAAGACAAAAATCTAAATTATTTTTAAAAAAATAAGATGTTCTACTGCCATTTAGACTAGTATCTACCATATTTCTTTTAAAGCATGATATAGGAACATCATACAGATTTTAATAACGCCGTATATAATCATTGTATTGCAACCAATATTAAAGGGACACATGTCAATCTTAAGTTTTTATCAGGCGTTCAATTAGCATCTCAATTTATTAATACAGTATCATTTTGACCTGCTTGCATGTAATTAAATAAAAAAATTGAGTTCTCATTTCTTTGACTATTTTACCATAGGTTTAAATATATTTTTGGTGCAATATAATCTCCATTTAGCAATATGCAAAAACAATTCAGCAAAATATTCTATTCTTATAATCACTATTAATGATTAAACAAATGCAAGTTATGTAAAAAAAAAAAAACTAATGGACGCCGTTGGTTTAATTTTTTTTATCAAGATTGCCGTGTGTCCCATTAAATGCTGTTTTAAATTACATATATATTTAGATCTATGGCTACTCCATTAAAACATACCAGGGACCCCAGGAAGGCAATTTAATAAACAGCTATGGGTGAACCCGTTTTTCTGAAATTGGTTCTTCAAAATCAATTTTGCATCTATGTGTGGGTGTTCAATTTCGAAAGTGCCTTCCCTTGGTCTCATGTGTTTTAATGGAATAGCCCCTACAATAAATAATCTCCACAAGACAGAAGTATGCTTAAATCAGGACAGGGTAATAACTGACACTAGTACTGGGCTAAACTGGTTTACAAATGAAATATATGAGACAATAGTAACACAAAGTAAAACATTTTGCAAAGATGGTCTCAGACCATGACCACTCGATATTCAGTAAAAATAGCATCACTTGTGAGTTGTGACTATTAATGGGTGTTTTTTTCTCTCCAGATATTAACGGCGTATCTGCATTTTCTGACATAATTTAGACAGATCCTAAAATTTAAATCTGCAAATGTGAGTTATTTGCCACTTAAAAGTTGATCAAGTGGTTTATTCGTATCCATCAAGAAACCTACACAAAGGCACAGTCAAAGGGCACTGCGATATATATTTCCATTTTAGACAATGCATTTCACACACACACACACACACACACACAGAGTACAACCACTGCATGCATACATCTATACTGATCTGACAAATGAAATAAAGCAATTGCACATGAATCCTGAAACATAATCCATCATTTCCTAACGCGTCATTGTGTGTTTACACAGTATACTATGATATGTTCATAGCAACATGTGAAAACTCCAATCTCAAATCATGTTTCTATTTCTAGACAATTTAATTTTATGCTGTTCTCCTGTATGCTTTCCCAGCAGATGGACACGTGTCCCATCTTTAGAAACACACATATTTTTTGTTTCTTTATTGGTCTTTTTCTTGCGAATGTGGGAGTCTTCTGGTTTACTGTACTTGGTATAGATAGAGAACTGCTTTTTGTCTATTTGTTTCTGCGTAACTTGGGAGTCTATAGCTTGTAAAGCGAACTACTTTTGTTCATTTTTCTTGAATTTCTCATGAAGAACTTTCTTGTACTCCTCCTGATTGCTCCACATTTCTGCTGCCTGAGCGTTCAGTGGACTATCATTGTTTGGTTCTGTAATGGAAAATAAAAGTTCCACGTAATGACTTTATATATATTGGTCGGGGCCACTTTCCGTCACTTATATAAACATAAACTAATTTTCAGACAAATCTATGTATCCTGACAATTTTTACTAAACTTTCTATTAGGTTACCTCTTCCTGGAAAGCTGACTCCAAAGAATTTTGTTCTATGTAAACTATCGAAGTGGCACGTGACATTTTTTATAAACAGACTAAAACTGAGAAATCATTTTGTTTACAAGCCCAGTTTCCGTCATGTTTTTTATCGAGTGATAGATTTAGCTAGGTCATGATACAGTAATATTTTATGAATTAGAAAAATATTTGCAAGTCTATTCGACATTGTAAAAATTGTATGTTAGCATTGTTTCATCATTCACCTCGATCGCTATAACAATGCGCCTGGTAACGTCAATGTAATAATGTTTCACGACCACAATTTACACTGTTACAATGGGTAACTCAGTGTAAATCAAACAGATACAGGTTGTACAAGTTGCTTCTCTTTGGTTAAAATATATTATCAAGGTATATTTTAACTGCGTCCGCTGAAGTGTGATAAAATTATGACGTCATAACAGTGATATATTTTTAAATATTTTTTATGTGGCAGTATGCGCGCGCATACCCAACGTCATATAAGAAAGTAAACACATTTAATGATTTTTCAGGGAAATCCCTTTCGCTTTTGTACCACTTATCTATTTGTTGGTTGTTTCTTCGGTTTCTAATCTTCAGTGCTAAACGTCTGTCAATAAGTAACATTTAAAAACAGTTTTTAAATGAGAATGACGGAAACTGGCCCCTAACCAGTACAATGTAATGTACAAAGACAGAATAAATAACAGATTTCTGTGACTGAATTTTCAGACCATATTTAAAAGTCAAACAAGGCATAGAAAGCAACGGTAACAATTGCAGCTTTACTGAAATCCAAATGGCTAACTTTTATGAGGCTGAGTGATATATTTGCAGAGATATTGTGCAGAATGTGTTTGTCCATATGAGGTTATGATAACCTTGACCGTAGAGCTCGAAAGCAATAGGGTTCAATTTCATGAGGGTGGGTGTTATGTTTCGAAGTTATTACGGGGAATGTGTAATTGTTTTATGGACAGACGTATTGATGAATGGACAATCATATACCATAGCTCCTCTCGTTTTTAAAATGGGCGTGTAAGAATAATAGGCATTCTTTATATTCACATGGGAGCAAAAACATAATTTGATGTAGACAGAAGAGTGGAAAATTGCATTGTTTTGCAATATTAAATCGTGTTAATATGTAAGTCGGATTTAAGTCCGGTATATAACACATGCGACCTCAGAGGGAGAACAGCTGAAAATGCCCCATCAGGAATGCCACCACCAGGCATCAAACTCACCCCGGACCCAGGAATGCCACCACCAGGCATCAAACTCACCCCGGACCCAGGAATGCCACCACCAGGCATCAAACTCACCCCGGACCCAGGAATGCCACCACCAGGTATCAACCTCACCCCGGACCCAGGAATGCCACCACCAGGTATCAACCTCACCCCGGACCCAGGAATGCCACCACCAGATATCAACCTCACCCCGGACCCAGGAATGAAACCACCACCAGGTATCAAACTCACCCCGGACCCAAGAATGCCACCACCAGGTATCAACCTCACCCCGGACCCAGGAATGCCACCACCAGGCATCAAACTCACCCCGGACCCAGGAATGCCACCACCAGGTATCAACCTCACCCCGGACCCAGGAATGCCACCACCAGGTATCAACCTCACCCCGGACCGAGCTCAGCAGCTCTAAAAATCAGGAAAAAATAGGTAGAAACAGAATTAACATGTCGCCAGTTGTCAATCATTTATCCATTTTAACCAATCAAACCAATACTATACCTCCGACAAACAATAGCACGTGCAACAGTATAATAAAGCATGTGCAGCTGTATAATAATAATATAACCTAATGTCAATATACTACGACATCAACAATAGGGCAGAGATATCTAAGAACTGGTGACATGTTAATTCCTTGTGTAGTACTGCTTACTACAGTTTGATTACAAGAAAGGAGAGGACCACGAGGTGTAAAAGGCAACAAAACAAGATACCGACCTCCTAGAAGGCTCTGCAGAGACAGGAGTATCGTGCGAACATCGTACAACGCCGACCATTTCTCCTTGAGTATATCTAGACAGATGTTGCCGCGCTGGTCAACGTTTGGATGGTAGCAGGGCGTCTCAAACTTGACCGTGGGAGCCTTGTACGGGTAGCCACTGGGGAACTCCAACGACAATTTGTAAGTCAGGCCTTCAAATACCTAGCAGAAATAAAATGGTATAAGATGCAGTTTAAACTCCCAGGCTTCACAAAGTAAATGTAGTGGATCTGTGTCAGTGAGCGAACTTGGAAAATACAGATGCCAGGAAAGGGAAATGACTTGACATAGCATAAATTAGAATTATTCAAAATTTAGGATGTTTTTTTTACTTTTTATTATTTTACTCACAATGTATTGCATAATTTCTACAGATATTTTCTATTGAAAAGAAATAGCGTCTATTTCTAATCAAAGTCACATTTCAGAAGGCTAACTGTGCACGCGTATGGTGTACCTCAATAACTAGTGGCTATTCTGCGGTCTGAAAATACAATGTACACTGACGATATTTATCTTTCTTGCAAGTATTTATCATTATCACCATCCCAACGCACGCTAATTGTTCAGGGCACGAAAATTCTACTCGTCCGCTCGCCATGACGAATGCTCATTGATACAGGACGAGTAGAAATTCTGATAAATTCTTTAAAAAATCATTAATTTGGCTATTGAAATATTACATAAATATGTTTGCAAGATGTGTTCACTCAGAAATGGAAACGCTGTTGACAGCCTGAAGGCATGATTAACAAATATAACAAATCCACGGATTCACATGTCTCGCCCCCGGAACTTAAAAATAAAAGATAAATGTTGGTTAAATGAAAGTTTGTAAACATTTTAATAACTAACAAGAGGTCAATGACCTTGAAGCTCTACTGATTGATTTTGATTTCAGGAAGTAGTCGCTACAGACTTGTTTTTTGAAAAATTATTTTTAGCCGTGGCGGCCATCTTGAATTTCCGGCCGACCTGAAATTTTGCTAGGATCAATTAGACATCAAGAGCAACATTCCTGTGAAGTTTCATGAAAATCCGTCAAGTAGTTTCACAGGAATAGTCGCTACAAGTTTTCATTATATAACTCTATGTAAACAAAGATGGCCGCTGACAGCCATGTTTAACGTCGAATCAAAATAATGTTTGACTCTGATAACCATCATGTCATGCTGATTATTTTACAAAAAGTCCCATTTCAATATCACTTATAGTTTTCAAGACGTAGTCGCTACAAACTTCTTTTTTAAAAAATCTAATTTTAGCTGTGGCGGCCATCTTGAATTTCTGGCCGATCTGAAATTTTGCTAGGATCAATTAAACAGTAAGAGCAACATTCCTGTAAAGTTTCATGAAAATCTGCCAAGTAGTTTCAAAGGATTAGTCGCTACAAGTTTTTACTATATAACTCTATGTAAACAAAGATGGCTGCTGGCAGCCATGTTTAACGTTGAATCAAAACAATTTTTGACAAGGACCAACATCATGTCATGCTGATCATTTTACAAAAAGTCCAATATCAATATCACTGATAGTTTTCAAGTAGTAGTCGCTACAAACTTGTATTTTGAAAATCTATTTTTAGCCATGGCAGCCATCTTGAATTTCCGGGCGACCTGAAATTTTGCTAGGATCAATTAGACATCAAGAGCAACATTCCTGTGAAGTTTCATGAAAATCCGTCAAGTAGTTTCACAGGAATAGTCGCTACAAGTTTTCATTATATAACTCTATGTAAACAAAGATGGCCGCTGACAGCCATGTTTAACGTCGAATCAAAATAATGTTTGACTCTGATAACCATCATGTCATGCTGATTATTTTACAAAAAGTCCCATATCAATATCACTTATAGTTTTCAAGACGTAGTCGCTACAAACTTCTTTTTTAAAAAATCTAATTTTAGCTGTGGCGGCCATCTTGAATTTCTGGCCGATCTGAAATTTTGCTAGGATCAATTAAACAGTAAGAGCAACATTCCTGTAAAGTTTCATGAAAATCTGCCAAGTAGTTTCAAAGGATTAGTCGCTACAAGTTTTTACTATATAACTCTATGTAAACAAAGATGGCTGCTGGCAGCCATGTTTAACGTTGAATCAAAACAATTTTTGACAAGGACCAACATCATGTCATGCTGATCATTTTACAAAAAGTCCAATATCAATATCACTGATAGTTTTCAAGTAGTAGTCGCTACAAACTTGTATTTTGAAAATCTATTTTTAGCCATGGCAGCCATCTTGAATTTCCGGGCGACCTGAAATTTTGCTAGGATCAATTAGACATCAAGAGCAACATTCCTGTGAAGTTTCATGAAAATCCATCAAGTAGTTTCAGAGGATTAGTCGCTACAAGTTTTCATCATATAACTCTATATAAACAAAGATGGCCACTGCCAGCCATGTTTAACGTCAAATCAAAATAATGTTTGACTCTTATAACCATCATGTCATGCTGATCATTTTACAAAAAGTCCCATATCAATATCACTTATAGTTTTCAAGACGTAGTCGCTACAAACTTCTTTTTTAAAAATCTATTTTAGCTGTGGCGGCCATCTTGAATTTCTGGCCGATCTGAAATTTTGCTAGGATCAATTAAACAGTAAGAGCAACATTCCTGTAAAGTTTCATGAAAATCTGTCAAGTAGTTTCAAAGGAGTAGTCGCTACAAGTTTTTACTATATAACTGTATGTAAACAAAGATGGCCGCTGGCAGCCATGTTTAACGTCGAATCAAAACGATTTTTGACAAGGACCAACATCATGTCATGCTGATCATTTTAGAAAAAGTCCCATATCAATATCACTTATAGTTTTCATGAAGAAGTCGCTACAAACTTGTTTTTTAAAAAACTATTTTTAGATCTGGCGGCCATCTTGGATTTCAGATCAACATGAATTTTTGCTAGGATCAACTAGACTTCATGGGCAACATTTCTGTAAAGTTTCATGAAAATCCATTCAGTAGTTTCAGAGGAGAAGTCGCTACAAAAAAAAGTTTACAGACAGACAGACGCCGCACCACGGCATAAGCTCTGCTGATCTCTGATCAGTAGAGCTAAAAAGAATGGAGTTTACAGTTTGCTGAGATGACATTTAAGTGCATTTGTTTAAAAAACAAAATGCCATTCTATAAAAAACAAGAGGTCAATAACCTTGAAGCTCTACTGATAGATTTTGATAGCTTGATCAGCCACGGGAACCTGTGAAGTTTTATGGAAATAGTTTCAGAGTAGTCGTCGCCACATGTTTTTCCTATTAAATAGTATTATCACTCTAAAAAAAGATGGTGGCAGGCATCCATGTTTGACATAGAATCAATGAATTTTGTTTAAGACCAACTACATGTCATGCCAGTCATTTTAGTAAAGGATCCAAATCAATACCACTTATGTTTTTTGATAAGTAGTTGCCACAAACGAGTATTTAAGCTGTGGCAGCCGTGGCAGCCATCTTGAATTTCCGGCCAACCTGATTTTTGGACTAGGGTCTTTTCAAGCCCTAGTCCTTAGCAGGCGACAAAATTCGAGCACGCCAGAAGCCGCAACAGATCCTCACTGATGTAATCATAAATGTATCACTACGCTAACAGTCAGCTGTCATTTTGATTGGATGTTCATTCGCATAAAAGCGGTAAACCCATCCCACTCACTGTATGCATATTCATAGGGGCCCTGGCCTTGTGTAGAGAATAGTTCTCCGGATCAGACAAATACCATCTAAATCGTAAATAAGCTGTGGGAAATGGAAAGAAAATTGAAGAATGTGATGTTTGGGCCTATACTTTTTTTCTACTAAGACAAGATTCAAGATGATATATTTTATTTCGAAATATTAAAACCCCGTTTGGACCCTGTACATCCAGCTTTGCAAACCTGGGATAAAGTAGCTCATTTGCATATTATTGTCGAAAGGACCAATGCTTCCGAGCAAAAGTAGTTATTTTTCAGCAAAAAAGAAAAGAGGTAAACATTTGCGATAGGAACATCCATCACCTAATGGAGACAATTTTAAAGTCTTCGTCAAAATGTTATAATTGCAGAATTTACAAATAGTATTACTACGCCGTAGAAGCGGTATTTCAGACGCAATAGATTGAACTGATCACGCATTGATTTCATGACCCGCGATCTCTATTAATCGAGTGGAGGAGATTTTTTTCAAATCCGACTTTGTACAGATATGAATAATGTTGATCTGAATTAATAAATGATGGAATACATACCACAATAAAAAAAGTATGTAAACAATAATAAAATTAGATGTATTTTTCCTAAAAGGATAACTCATACGGCCCATATTTCTATCCGGTGCAAGCGTCGGAATTTAATAATTACAATATGATCCCTTCGAACACAAGAAGACGCTTTCCGCCAGTTTTGTCAACACAGAACTTATGTTCATAAATGCACTTACACCATGTACACTCAACAGAACTGTTCAATTTCCAAAGCCCCTAGTCCATCAGTGATTTCAGTACTTTGATTACTTAATGGAACTAACTGGACATCAAAACCAACATTTCTTTAAAGTTTTATAAAAGCCATTTTGGTAAAGGTACCAAACCGCTTACGGTTTTAGAGAAGTAGTTGCCACAAAATTGTATTTAATAAATCTATTTCCAAAGATTAAGCTATAAACTAGGTTTAAAGCATCTAGTGCATAATTATAGTTCATGAGAAAGTGATGTAAATGTAACAATTAAAGTTACCTGCCCTTTGCTTGGAGGGTGAAGGTCACATCCACATTTGCTTTTTGACACGTTGTGATGTACTACCCAAGAAACAACTATATTGATATAAGCAAAGTTTGAATGGTCTAATGCATAAAGTTTGTGAGAAAGTGACCTAAACGCAAATGTTGAAAGTAAAAATTATTAAGTTATCTTGCTTGGAGGGTCAAGGTCACATCCACATTTGCTTTGTCACGTTGCCATGTACCACTCCAGATAAAACTATAAAAGCAAAGTTTGAAAGGTCCACATTTGCTTTGTCACGTTGTGTAGTACCACCCAAGCTACAACTATAAGCAAAGTTTGAAAGGTCTAGTGCATAAAGTTTGTGAGAAATTGACCTAAATGCAAAACTAGAATGTTGACGCCTTCAACTTCGCCGCCGGAAAAGCAACAACTATGTCTCCGGAATTCTGCGAAGCATGCCAAATTAAAACAGAACCTATGGCCAAGCAGTAATTCATCACAACGCTAATATGCCTGAAACCGTCGAAAATTATCTACTGCGCTAAATAATCATTTCTTACAGTATATTACTTCCCACATGAAGACCGTGCTAACAATTTATCCCGCGAGATACTGAGTAAGTTGTATCTATGTAACATAAATAAAGTTTATACCGAAGACCTAACATAATTCTTTATACCAGCATTATATAAATATTGGAATCCACTGTCACCCTCACTGGGATGCAATATTTATTTTATTATACCGAACAAATGTTTTGATTAAAATTTAAATATACAAGGGGGAAAAAATTGCAATAATCTTTTCTTTTTTTCTTTTTAAATTTACATTTTTATACCAGTTTTGATTTATAGTAACAAATCTGCTCGCCACCTTTTTTATTGTCGTTTGGTAAACCAAGCGTCTTACGATTGACATAACTTCAACTGTATTTTAATAAGCGTCCACCGATTTCCAATTGACGAAGCGTGTCGTTATTGGAAAAACCCAAAACCTATTTGTATACTTCCCTTGATGTCACGATCGTGTAACAGTAAAATTTGTTGACCGGCGAACAGTAAAAATTGCTTCACGCTAAGGGTATTGGCAATTTATACAAGAGTGTAAATGTGAGGTATAATAATCTCAATTGTGACCCGATAAAGTGTTGAAAACATGCTGTCCTTAGTTTTATTTGCGTAGTACTGGTCATATTGAAATATTAAACATCTCATCTCTTACCGTTCCTTTTGGACCATGAAGGGTTGCTATCCATCTGAATAAATTGTCTCCATCTGGAAAGGCTGTAACACTGGAGTCTCCCGACATCTGAAATAAACAGGACTAAGCTAAAACAGGTCAAACATAATATGTAACATATTAAAGCATAAATGTAAGTGCCAGTATGTACTAGTTTGTAATCTCTTCCTTATGGGAATGGGTCCCAGGTCTTTCAGGTTAAACAAGAAAGTTAAGGTCTTATAAAAGTTTCGGTTCTTTCACATATACAATCACGACGCAAGTTTAGTTAAGTTATATAAATAGGATTCTAGGTCTGCCCCAGTCCCAGTGCCCCAGATAACTTTTGGACCTATTGGGTATTTTACTCATGAAATTAAAATTAATTGAGTGAATATCAAATTTTTCAAAAATAATAGGGTGATTTGGAGATCAAATGTAAAACGAGCAAGGTAACTTTTCCGTATTTATGTGAGCTTTATTGACTTGTTATTCATGGCAGTGGTTTGTAAATGATTAATCATTATTAATGATTAATTTCCATAGAAACACTAATCACATGTGTTAATTTCAGAAGTGTTTCACTTTCTTAACGGTAACTTGCTTGTCGGTTTATGTCCCCGTTTCGACATTTTAATAGTCTGCACAACGCAAATGCTTTCAAAAGTAAACAAGAAAGCGCCCAGACGACTACACAATAGTATAGACTGGTATAGCATACATATTCAACTATATAGCGTTGTCCACTTTATCGATCATTATGTAACGTCCCAGTCAAGATAAACACAGTAAGTAAAGTCTGCTTTTTGTAAATATTGGAATACGCAAAAAACATCAATCCATCAATCATTTGAACACTTGACTGTCGATACGCTCGAAAATTTAAATGTTTCAGTGAAAAGGAAATAGCTTGCATATCTCATTCTGGTATGCATGTCAGGGAAATTAATTGGGTATTTGGCAATGTTGATTGAGTGAAATACGCAGATACGCTGCTTATCTGGGGCACTGCAGTCTGAAAACAATAGTATTGAAGTTAATTTGTTACACGGACATGCATACTAAACCAAAATATAATACTAAGCAGCTTAAACTATATTAAAAGTAAGACTTCTCCATAGAGCTATTACTGAAAACTGTTTGACCAAAAAACTCACACGAATAGGTATGTTTTGAGTGTCAGCAAAATTCACTTCAACTGAACATTGCTGAAGCTGTAATACCATGCACTGCCAACAACTGAAAAGCATTGTGTAATGCCCTGCCGTATATTAGTATATATGCATGTTTAGATACAGTTTAAAGAGTAGCAGTTAGGGCCTCATGTATTTGACATCAGGGCTCAAATTTAAGCTGGTATACTGGCAAAATACAAGTGACATTTTCAGAATCAGAATGCCAGTAAACTTTTCAAGTACTGGAAAAAATGTGCAAGTGCATCAAAATACCGTACGTGTTTAATTTAGAATACTTTTTTTGAAACGTGCTTTTATATCAACAATGATCAATGGTGTAATTTTTTTAAGTTTTTGTGATATGTCTTTGTATTTGTATGACACATATGGAATCTAGCATGTTTGCTAATGATGAATCATCTTGGGCTTTTTACTTATGTACCTACTCACACACATAACCGTAGAAATTGCAAGTAACTTTTTCATTTTGCCAGTTACAAAAATTCGACTGGTGAAATGTTGCCGGTCTAAATTGTCACTAAATTTGACTCTTTTTTAGCCCTGCATATGGCACAACTTGCAGTTACATATATATAGTTGAATATTTGCAAATCATGCTTAATAGAGAAAATTATAAAACAGTTCAAATCATTTTTATATATATAACTAATATATGAGAATAGCAATTCAATTATTGGAGCAAAACCTAAAGAGTGAATTGAATTGAATTGGGTTTTTAAGGCGCACCAACACATGAAATGGTTATATGGCACCTAATAGGCATGAACATGCCAGACTCATCTTCCATGTACATCGAGATAAAATATGGAAAAAGGGCCAAGAACCTTCTCACCCTGAACTGCAGAGTTGCTGCAAATTCTATCATAAAAACTCCATTTACGCTGGAGCCACGTTATTGTTTTTCTGCCACAGCGAAATAGCACCTGAAACAATGCAGGGATCATGAAGAAGACCTTTAATGAGCATGAACAAAAAATGATAAAATGAACATGATTTTGGGGGGATTCTACCCCTCTGCCTACCGGTACCCCTCCAAAGGGATCTGCAGTGGCCCTACTCTTTGCCCCGTGACCAAACGGGGGCCCCCGGCAACCACACGGGGCACCTAAAGAGTGAAATACACTGCAACGCTCATAGTGATACATGTATGTCATGTTGTCTAATGATACCAAAGACACGTGCGAAGTTTGAATCCATGATGTGAAGTAGAAATTGACATAACAACAAAACTTGAACCATTTTTTCTAAGTATAAAACGCGGCCATAATTTGTAAAAATAAAAGCATTTAAAACAGTCTATTAAATCATTTTAGAATTATTTTATCATTAGAATTTTGTGCTTCTGGGTTTCAAGAACCTCAATACTCAATGTCCAGTAAAACCTCAGTGTGTTCTGAGAATACAATGAGCTTTCAATTAACTGGCTTCATTGGTCCAATTTTTATCAGTAAACCAATCAGAATGCTTCATTCATAATTTCCTTTGGTTGCTTCTATCATGACATCACTTTCTGGTATTATGACATCACACACTGGATAATTATGACATCACATCATGCTATGACATGCAGCTCAATCTGTTCTCAGAACACAATGAGCCTTTTAATTGATGTGAGCAACAGATTAAACTATTTGTATCACTCATTGAGGAATGAGTTTCTTGAAATCAAGAATCACAGAATTCTAAAGATAAAATAATTCTAAAATGATTTAATAGACTGTTTTAAGTGATAGAACCTAGCTATGTGATGCCAAAAAACGATGACAAGTTAAGTATTTTCCGAGATACAAGGTTATATCCACAACTATAAGCAGGGGACACAAACAACGATCAAGTGGTGACAATACCTCATCAATTATTTTACAGATGCGTTAAATATTGTAGTATTTCTACTACTGGTGGATCGACACCTACAATCCATTCTCTACTGCGCAAGGCAGTGCCTGAAATGAGGGCCAGCCGAAAGCTGAAGGCTGGCCCGAAAAAATTTTTTTGGGCAAGTAAAATGTTTGAGTCACTGGCCCAAAATGAACATTGGAGGCCCAAATATTTTTTAACTTTTTATGTCAACAAAGTAAAGAAAAATGAGAATAAACAGGTAGAACATTTTATTTTTGCATGCTGTCATAAAGTTCTGATTCCTTCAAATTGGCGGATACAGGGATCGGAACCTATTCCCCTTTTTTGGAACTATGAGTATATTTTCTTTAAAGTACTTTAATAAACGCAGAAAATTGGACTCCGATAATACTAATAGACTTGGACCCAATCCCCGCCCCCCCCCCTCTTTCAAATTGCTGAATCCGCCGCTGATTTTAAGCAGACTTGACGCACAATCGAAATTACCGACTAGCATCGTATGTCGACATTTATGATTAACAGAAAAAATACTTACTTCGCATACTTTGACTGCTTTTTAAAGTCCGCAGCGTTAGTGCGTTTAAGAAATGACCATGCGTCTTGCATTTTCTTTGACTTTACACAGTTATCATATGTTACATGCACTTTCATTGGTTCAATAGTTTATTTGAACCAATCGCTGAGTTCGTAACTAACAAGTCGCAAGAGAAATAAAGAGTTGTCTACCTTTTACCAAGTGACGACGGTAGTTGACAGTTCTCCGAAAATAATTGATTAAAATTATTTTTTTTTACTGATTTTGGGCAGTCGCCCAGACTTTTTTTGTTGGGCCAGTGACAACTTTACTTTGAACAACTTTTGGTCGCCCAGACAAGGTATTAATCGCCATTGGCGAGTGGGCGACCGGCCGTTTCAGACACTGCAAGGGCCGAACATCCATTGTGCATTCGCCGAAGCTGGTGACGTCACTATTCACCCGCTAGAAGTCAGTTCAAGCTCCACCACCAACCTGTACACACGGACTATACAACTTGCTCCAAGTATCACTCCTATCCGGACCGTTTACTGGGTAAGTATTGTTGTTAGCACGTTTCCCTTTAAAGATTAAATCGGGATTGATCCATACATTGTCTGACCCTACCAGCCCTTTTTACGATTTTGATATCTCATCTGGCTGTGTAAAAAGCCACACACACAAAAAAGAAGGCTTTTAGGGTCAGAGAAGGCTTGGATTAAATTGGGTCTTGTTGCTTAAAAGGATAGAATACTTACCAATAATGTACGCAGCTCTTGCTGTAGTCTGAATAAAAAACAACACAATATTAATATCAATATACAAAGTATTGAAATTCTTTTTGATATTTATTCATTAAATGCCTGATGGCAACAGTGATTTATGTTTATATCCTTATTGAGTGACCGTATTATGTAGGTATTATGGCCTATACCAGCAGTTTCAACGACCGTACTCGTCCTACCACTACCCATCCCTTAAATGGGTAAGGATGCTGCAGTGCAGCTGGTGCAATGTAGAGTTTATAGAAAATTATATAGTCTCAAAATATAAAAGTGAAATGAAACTCCAGTTGAAACATGAACCCTACAGTATAAATTGGTTGGCACAGCGTACCTTTTGCTAACAGAATGTGTTTCTTTTGTTGACGATGAAGGACCAGTGTTGTCTTTTGTTCTTGTTCTATTTGTAGCCGGGTCAATATTTTGCTGAGACATGTTGCTTTCTTAAGTTGTTAACACTGTATTACACTCCTCAAAAACCGACGTGCAAATTTTGAAACTTCCTCCGCAAAAATTGAAAGAACCAATCAAAACCTTTGTTACAAATTTAATCATCCAATCAAAGAACAAACAAATCTCATATCGGTATACGCGAAATATAAACACTTTGATAATTTTCACAATTTCTGTGTATGCTGCTAGGTATTTTAATCAGGAAAAAGAGCGTTTGTCGGTGAGAATAGTGAGAAAAGTTAAAAGTAGATAGATAAGACTATCTAAGTGAAAAAGTGAAGTAAAGGAGTGTTAATAGAAGAAAAAAAAACAGTTTAAAAACAACAACTTCCGGATCTCAATGGTGATTCAACTGGCTGACTGACTGCCTAAACAGATCTATGTTTGGCAGGACAGCAATACTATGAGGAAGCGAATTCCGTAGTGTGACTGTGTGGGGAAAAAAATAAAATTTGCATTTGTATGAATTTGTATGAGAGAATTCGGGTGCATTTGTCTGGTCATTCTGATAGGGTGTTGGAGATAAGTTCAACCTGGTGATGGAATATTTTATAAAACATTAACAATTTTGAGTCAGTTCTTCTGTCTTTTAGTGTTCTCCAGCCAAGATTTGTTTGCATATCTGTTACACTGTGATACATGGTGAATAGTTGTTTTTTAACCCATCTGATTGCGCGGCGTTGTATAATTTCTACTTTATTTATGTTAGTGAGAGTGTATGGTTACCAGACTGTGGATGCGTATTCCAGTTGAGGTCTATTGAGAGTGGTATATGCAAGTTCGCGTCCTTTTTCGTGTTTTGTGGGTATGTTTCCTTTTAGGAAGCCTAAAGTTCTGTTTTCTGTTGTTGTGATGCGATTAATATGTGTGTTCCAGAATAAATCATGAGATTTGTCCACGCCTAGATATTTTGCATCCGACAGCGCTTCTAGTGTTTGACCATGAAGTTTATATTGGTGTTTTAGGGAGTTTTTATTTCTGGTTATATGGAGAACTTGACATTTACTGGGATTGAACTCCATGTCCCTCTTGGACTCCAATTTCTTAAGAAGAAGAAGATCAGATTGTAGGGTTTGACAGTCAGGCGGGTTATTTATTGTGATGTAGACTGCTGTGTCATCTGCAAATAAACTCACTTGTGAGGTTATAGAGTCAGGGAGAGAAGAAAGAGAAGGGTCCAAGAACAGAGCATTGTGGCATACCAGATGTTACAGGTACCTCAGAAGAAGTATCCCCTTCTAGAACAACAGTTTGAGATCTACCAGTGAAAAAGGAGTGAATCCACTTAGTAACAGCGGGTGAGGCACCATGTTCATGAAGTTTAAAGAGAAGATTAAGATGATTGACCTTGTCAAAGGCTTTACTAAAATGCAAGAGAATTAAGTCAGTTTGCTTAAAGAGAGAGACATTTCTAGTGAGGTCATCCACTAATCCGAGGAGCTGGGTTTCGCAGGAACGTCTTTCTCGGAAGCCGTGTTGAAGATCATAATTTTTTTTATGCTGTTTGAAATGAGAAGACAGGTTAGAAGCAACAATATGTTCAAGAAGCTTACATAGAATGCAAGTTAGGGAAATAGGTCTGTAAGTATCACCCTTTTTGTACAAAGGAGCTACATTCGCTTTCTTCCAGTCAGAAGGTAGTTCGCCACTTGAAAGAGATTTCTGAAAAATAATTTGGACAATATTTGCAATTTCATTTGAGAGTTTTTTAAGGAGGAGAAGTTAAATGTTAGCTGGTCCTGCTGCTTTGTCTGTTTTAAGGTTTGTAAGTAGTTTGTGAACTCCATTTTTACTGATTGTTATGTATGGCATCTGTGGATATTTAGTTTTGTTGAGTGCATTTAGACATGATTGTCCTAGTCTGAGGGGTGACATGTGAGAGAATACTGACTGAAATTGTCTATTGAGTATGTTTGCTTTATCTATGTTGTTAGAGTTGAGGTTTTGTGTAAGTTGATCCTTGAGTGGTGCAATGCCGTGTGAGTCTTGTCTGGAATTTTTAATGAGACTATAAAGTTTCTTGGTTGAAAATGTAGAAGATTCTGTTTTGTCCTGTTGTTGTTGCTGTATGTTTAGGATGTTTTCTATATAAATTGTGTGTGCTATTTAAATTTTGTGTTTGATGATGTTTTTAATTTTATTTAGTTTTGTTCTGTCTCTGCTGTTTGAATGTGTACTTTTTTGTAATAGGTGATCTCTTTTCCTGATTAACCTTTTAATTTCCTGTTTTAGCCATGGCAATGATGATTTAGTCCCTAGTTTCTTAGTGGGTAAAAACTTTGAAATACCTAACTGAAGAGAATCTTTAAATTTATTCCACAAAAGTTCAACAGGTGTTGCTTCGTAATTAAGTAGAATGTTCCCCTTAGCTTCTGTTATAAATTGTCTGAATCCTTCCCAATTTACTTTACGATAAAGAGGTATGTTTCTTGGTTTTTGTCTGTTTATGTTAGGTTTAAGGTTTGCTGTTGCGAGAATGATGTTGTGATCTGCTATGCCTGCATGTATTTATACCTTGTTTATGAGTGTCTCATTTGATGTGAGGAATAAGTCCAGAATGTTGTCAAGTCGAGTGTTTTGGGTTACCATCTGTATAATGTTGTGATCATCCAGAATGTTTGTAAAGCTTTGGTAGAGTTGATGAAATCCACAGCCTGATTTTATAGAAGGCACATGTTCATAGTCCCATGATAGTTTTGGATAATTAAAATCCCCTAAGATCCATTTTGTGCCTTTATAAGGTCTTACAAGTTCCAGAGATTTTTTTAAATTCTGTGCTACTGTCAGCATCTGATTCCTTTGGTCTGTAGTAGGCTGCCACATAAAGAGGTTTACTTGATATTAACCCATACAATTTCACAATTTGTAGTCAGTTGTTTTTGTTCTGTTGCAATTAAACACTTTTTTACTAGAATTAATACACCACCACCTCTGCTACTGCCTCTATCCTTTCTAAATGGTGTGTACCCAAGTGAATTTTGAAAATATTCACTGTTTAAATGGTATTTAGTAAGCCATGACTCTGTGCCAACTACTATATCTGGTCTGTGTTTGTCTAATTGTGTGTAGAAGTCATGTTTTTTGTTTACGATAGATTGAAGATTAATGCACATAACTTTGATTTTTGGTTGAAAATGTGTGTTTGTGTTTGGATTTGCAGACCTATCCTTGATTGGAGAATTTAAATTTCTATCATCTTCTAGTATAGAAAAACTATTGTTTGATGAAATTGAGTGTATACTGATCGCAATTTGAGCACACCCATGAAAATGACACATCACCTTGCACAAAGTCATCGTACATACCATCACTGATGCCCTGGCAGTGTATATGGAACCATTGGTTACACTTATCACATTCGACGGCCTGATCTTCTAAATTACAACTTCCACAAGGATATATTTTCTATATATGTGTTTACTGGGATTACAATTGAAATATATAGAGTTGCTGTTTATAACTGTTGTCGCACCCTAGAGTACGGCCAAGTGGTTAAGCGAGCATATGCCCATAGAAACTCTGACTAATTTTTTGAACTGATTTATTGTAGAAGACGATACAATTTCTTCTGGTAGATTATTGAGGGTGTAACCCGCCCTCCCCAACCCCAACTCCCCCTCCTGGCCTCCTGGAATCCAGAATAGAAATTAAAGGATACAAAATAAATTGAGAACGGAACCCCTCCTCCCCTGGAATCCAGGATACAAAAATAGTTATTGGTTGCTGTTCCATTCGCAACATCTCGTACACAGCTTCGCAGCATTACTCGAATGTGATACACCAGCATTCTCGCCCTCGATCTCTCGTGTTTGGCGCTTGCAATTATGGAGGAAAAAGTAGTCCGGTCAGGTGATTTGCATATATACGGCCAGGGACCAAAACCCAGGTTTTAGAACCCAATCTAGACACGCCGGACAAAAGCACCAAACTTTCCTCAAATGTTTGTTTTATATTCCTATGCATTTCTAAAAGGGTCCCAAAAGGTTCGTGAATCCCTAAATGTATTAGGATTATATGCACACCGAATTACCGCACCGCGGATGAAGTCCTGAATAATCAGGAGGGCACCTGCCGAATATCAGTGTTTCGAAATGACGTCAGTATAAATACACAGGTTTCCATATTGGTTACGTCATCGCGCCTTAGATTCCCCTCAAAACCGCCAAAAAATTGCATTCAAAATCAAAGGTTGCAATGTTATTCAGCCTATTGGCCCATCAATAGTTTATTTACATGAAAGCAGTGATAAAACCTTCATCTGCTTTGTAAAAAAGCAAACACTCAACGCAAATTATACATCAACACATGTGGCTAGCGGCCATTGTTTACATAGCAACAGTGAACTATTTTCTGTGCCGTTGCCTTCCGGCTAACAGAATGTCAATATTTTGAACATACCGAAGCGCCGTGATACACACGAGGTGGGATCCCAAAAAATGACGGGATTGGCCGAGCGTTTACGATTGATGCTGTTCATGATATACGATTATTCTTAGTAAATGAAAAAGAAAAATCTCTGTTTAAAAAACTTTGAAAACATCTATATAAGATATTTGCATATAAGAAGAGGAAACATATATTCATATAAGAAGAGGAACAATAAACAAAAACTATTTATTATGAAAATGAATACAGAATATACATACAGAATATTGCCCTAGAGTTTAATACGAGCAACGTTTTACCAGGGCTCTATATGTCATTTTCGTCCCAGGTTTTACTCAGGTTTTACGCAAGCGTAAAATAGCTGCCGATCGAGAGACACAAATTTAACAAAATAATATATCAAGTCACGGGTGTTAAAACAATACTGTTAAAAAAAAAAGTTGTCAGGGAGACATAAACACGCCACGGCCGTTTTTTCTTAACAGATACATTCTTCCGGATCTTGACCATCAGTTCTTCCTACCAAACATTTTGAATAAATGTGGGCGACCTCCCTTCTCTCTGTTCAAATATGCCTTGACATGCCTTACATATTGAGTACAATTTGCCCTTGTAACACGACGTGCTAGAAATACACATCAGCACAGAAACACAAGTTGTAGCTGTAATAGTTACCTAATATATGGACCTATGACATAGCGCCAATTTCAATACAGCAATTTCAACAATACAAGTCGATCTTATGGCCTGTCTTTTACCCCCAACATTTTGGCCAGTCTTTTACCCACAATGGTTTTAATCACGTGATCCCCCATATGGCACGTGCTCCTCCATATACAGCATCAAATATAATATAGGCTGCGCGCTCAAGGCGCGCCGCCAATTAAAAAAAAGTAAAAGTAAATGATGTCAGTTTTGTACGGCGTCCTGTTAGGGCCCTAGGTCGATGATCGATGGTAAGATGCGATGGTCGATGGTAAGATGTGATGGCAAGATGCGATGGTCGATGGTAAGATGTGATGGTAAGATGTGATGGTCGATGGCAACAGACATATTAATAAAACAGGTTAAACATAATAATTGTTATTAGGTCTGTGAAGGTAAGATGCGATGGTCGATGGTAAGATATGCGGTGGTAAGATGCCATTTACTATTTTGAAAGTTTCCATCATACCACTTCTGTCTGCGAAGCTCAAGCGTTGTAAGATTTAAACAGTTCAACCTTTCAAGATACGGTAGGTGCGCTATATATCGGTTACAAGTTTGATAACTCTGTGTTGAGTCAACGTAGAGTACGATATCCTTAAAGGCTTGGTTAACAAGCCTGCACACGATAGTCCATGTGAGATCGTACTAATGACTTGTACAATATTACTCAAAATCCTGAGATATTTAAAATTTTAGATTTAAAACGTACGGTGTCTAGTTAGGGCCATCGCTCGATGGTAAGATGCGATGGTCGATGGTAAGATGCGATGGTAACATGGCCCTAACAGGACACCGTAAAAACGTCCGAAGAACATTTTCAAATGGAATTTTTGAGCGCGCGACTTTATTTCAACACATATTTTTTTAAAGTTTAAATTTAAATTATTTATGAAATTAATACAAGTTGATGCATTGTTTGATAGTTATAGAACATAATAGATTACCATACTTCAACACACACAAACATAGTTTATTTTATGGAGGACCGCGTAATTCGATTTGAAGACTTGGTTTAATTTTTACCAAAACTTTTTTTCCCAATGAAGTGCACTTACCTTATTACACAGATGCGTGCTAAATGCAAATACAACGTCTTCATAATTCTAAAACAAATTATGATCATCAACGGCAGCAGTTGTTGTAGTGATACCTCACATATAAGGAGTTGCTAGTTCCTCACACTTGCTATTTCAAATTTTTCAAGTTAAAGACGCAACAGATATATAGCTGCTATTGCATATGTAATGCATTATGTCACTGAAGGAACTATTTATGTTCTTAGGTGTTACTTTAATATTGATCAGGCAGTGCATTACACGGACGACCCCGATTGATTCAACATTGTAAATACTCCTCTGTCTAGGGAGCGTAACGGGACCAATTTGGGAAATAGATAATAAACTGTGAACATATAGCTGTTAAATCACGAACATTTTGTTTTGATGGAGATTGTGCACATAAATTCGGAGATCCGGAGAGCGACTGGAAAATCCGGAGAATCTGGATTTATCCGGAGATTTGGCAGGCCTGAGATGCTGATATAGACGCATTACTCAGATTCGGTGGTAAAACATTATTTCATTGTAATCTGTGGTGCTATAATGTGGTAAAACAGTGATATAAGATGTATGGTTTATTACGTTCTGTGTAAAAAAGGAGCTATACATTGTAACTAAAAGCATAACAAAAACAAACAAACACAAACCCAGTAAAATATTGCGCATTTGAAGTTACGCTGTGGCCTTTACCACACTACGTTTTCGGGTTAAGTAAGAAAACTACGAGAACATATACATGACTGTAGTAACCAAGAAATCCTGATACTTTTCTACGTTCCGTGCACTTTATTTCCACGAAACTGGTTCATGATTAAAGACGTTAGAGAGAACATTCTTACCTGCATCGGGGTGGTCTGAATTTCCTGTTCACTTTATCGATCACGTGCACCGTCGGTCAAGCTATTCATAGTTAATGTTTCAGTTTATATGCCATACCGAGTTTAAATAAAATGGTGTATCTTGTATCTTGTTGTACCTGCTAAAAAGTCGATTCCCGACCGAGTACTACAGTACTATACATAATTCTAGTAGTACTGTGTGTGTTTACTGAAAGCTGGGGCCTGCGTGATCGAGACGGTGATAAAATTTCGATTCGTACGGATGGCGGGACACAGTATCTACAGGTTCTACATAGGGAAAAGTGGGTGGTCTGTCTCCACATCTAAAAAACTCGACCGTCTCTTTACCGTTAAAACTAAGGTATTTACAGTGTGATTATTTTGAAACCCTGCACATTTCCACACACCTAATTTATAAATATGATTAATATGTCTGTGACATTTCGTACAAAATCACCTTCTTGACAAAGATAAATATGTCTACAATTCACTTTTTGTTATTATTATAGCTCCACATCATTTTTAAATTATTTTTTTCTAAAAATTCCAGCTGACAAACTACAGAAAATGCCAAAAGGAAACTAAACGGCTCATCCGCAAAGCTGAATGAGACCATATCAACAAAGTTATCAACGAAGGCCTGGAAAACAACAACACCAAACCCTTCTACAACTACGTTAAGTCCAAGAAGGAAGACAACATAGGCATCGCCCCTCTACGGAACCATGGCCACCTTGTCAGCGATTGTAAAGGTAAAGCGGAGATCCTGATCAACCAATTCCAGTCAGTCTTCACGAAGGACAACAACAACCAGCCACCCCCTCCACTCTCCAATCACATAGATGAGAGCATACCCGCACTACATACCCAAGGACTGGAGAAGCGCCAACATTGCGCCGGTCTTCAAGAAAGGGGATCGCCATACTCCAGAGAACTACCGCCCAGTGTCCCTCACTTGTGTCCTATACAAACTACTGGAACATATCATTTGTCACCATATGCTCGACCACCTAGACAGACACAGGGTACTTACCGACCTCAATCATGGCTTCCGTTCAGGCTACTCCTGCGAGACACAACTAGTCGTCACAGCTCACGATCTACTCGGCTACTATGACAAGAATAAACAGGTCGACACAATGATACTGGACTTCAGCAAAGCATCTGACACCGTCCCCCACCAACGACTTCTCCTAAAGCTAGAGAACTATGGTATCCGTGGCCCCCTACTCGACTGGATTGCCAACTTCCTCCAACAGCGTGAAATGTGCGTGGTGGTGGAAGGTGAGAAGTCCCGACACGTCCCAGTAGGATCCGGCGTACCCCAAGGCACGGTGTTAGGGCCTCTGCTGTTCCTCTGCCACATCAACGACCTGCCCGAGAGAGTCAAGTCCCACATACGCCTGTTCGCGGATGACTGTCTATTATACAGAACTATTAACTCCATCAAAGACCACGAACTCCTCCAACTAGACCTCAAAAATCTACAACAATGGGCGCATGACTGGGGTATGAAGTTCAACGCCAAGAAATGCTATCTCCTCAGCAGCAAACAGAAGTCCAGCTATTTTTACACCATCGACGGCGAAATTCTAAAACAAGTTCAAGAAAATCCTTACCTTGGAATTACATTCTCTGATGACCTGAAATGGACTACACATATATCGAAAATCACCAAACGTGCTAACTCTACCCTTGGATTCATGAGAAGAAACCTAAGGCACTGTCCTTCTAGCTGCCGGAAGAACGCCTACCTCGGACTGATTCGCTCCAAACTGGAATATGGGTGTGTTATCTGGGACCCCTACCAGCAAGGCGAAATCGACAAGCTAGAGCGGATACAGCGATCATCCGCACGCTTCATCAATAAGGATTACAGATCCAGACAAGATGGATGTGTGACCACCATGCTGAAGGACCTGGAACTGGCCCCACTACAAGAAAGATGACGCCACCAGCGGCTGACGTTCCTGTACAAGGTGGTGGAAGGGCACGTCCCAGCTATTAATATTGAACACTATCTGAATCCCCTTAGGCCTAAACGAACAATTAGAGCTAAGAAATACGAGGACTACATACATAAAAACATTGTTGCAAACCAAGTGAACAATAACACAAAGTGTTTCCAATTAATACAGACAAATAGTGATAATTTCAAATACTCTTTCTTCCCAAGAACAGTGATAGATTGGAATAAACTCAGTGACAATATTGTGAACCAACAGACCATCGAAAGCTTCAAAAGTGAATTAACATTACCAGACTAAATTTTACGCGCACACCAGCCCGTTGAATAAAAGCCAGTATTGGTTACTTCGACGTATCTACTCAGATTCAGATTCAGATATCTTAAAAGGCACATTTTCATCACCTCTTTTTAGGCTTTGTCTTATAATCACCACCATGAAATTACCTTCTTGACAAAGATAAATATAACTACTATTCACTTTTTGTTATGATTACTGCCTAAATAACCCGTAGTCTCGTATCTCGTTTGCAATAGCTATACAGTAGTAGTAGTCACCATTTTTTATTTGGCGCAGAGTGGCGCCATCTTTGTTACACGGAACCGTCTGGTAAAATGTGCTTTTATACATGCAAACAAATACACGCTCTGTATCAGAGGACACAATGTGAATAAATAATACTTATGTTTACATTTCACACCTTTATTGAGTTTGTAAGCGTAATAAATTAATTCATAAGAATTGGCTGTTTTTCACACACGCGCAAAAGAATCGGCAATAGTCATTTTCACCCAGTAGTGAAATACACGCGCGACAACATAAAACGGCAAGACGATCAATGCAAGACGATCCGTTTCGCCTCCCTGTATACTTACTCCCTGATTTTGGCAATGGTAACTTGTTTTTGCGATCTATATTTTGACACCAATCTGAGTCAAGCCGATGTATAATTGCAAGCGTCTCTTCGACCAACACGTCCATTGACCTACACAAGCATGTTTTGTCACTTTTGATCGTTTTTATGGTAGATGTGCAACACGTCCATTGACCTGTACAAGCATGTTTTGATCGTTTTTATGGTAGATGTGCAGTCATTTTGTGTAATGTAAGTTTATAGGAACAGACACCCTGGCAGTATTTACTTAAAGAGGAAATAGACAATACTGAGATTGTTTAGCTGTCAAATTATGAGCTAAGGGACCGATCATTATTTTTTGGAGGTGGGTTTGGGTACATATATGGACCAAAACTACAAACTTTTTCACACTGTCCATTTTTTGTACCCAGGCACAACTGGTTACATTGGACACAAAAAAAATATAATAAAAATAACCCAACTTTTTTCATGAGTTCATTTTTTTGTACCCAGGCACAGCTGGTTACACTGGATACAAAAAAAATTACAATGTGTTTGTACTAAGGCACAGATATAAAAATAATACAAACAATTTGCCCAAAATTTTTCATAGTTCATTTTTGTACCCAGGCACAACTGGTTACATTGGATACAAAAGTATTGAACATGTTTCCATTAATAATTAATATAATATATATATATATTGTTTTAGGACATACCTTAGTTTGGGTACATGGTTACAAAGGGATACACCAAGTACAAACTGGGTACAAATGGGTACAACTAATAAAAATAGATTTGACGCAGAGCAATTTTGGGCACATGGTTACACAGGACTATTCCAGGTACAAACTAGGTACAAGTGGATACAACAAATAATATTAATAGATTTGAGGCAGAGCAATTTTGGGTACATGGTTACACAGGGATACACCAGGTACAAACTGGGTACAAGTGGGTACAACTAATAATATTCAGGGGCGTAGCTAGGCCGTTTTGTAGGATACGCCCGTATATTGGGGTCCAAGGGGCGGTTGGTGTGTGTGTTGGGGGGGGGGGGGGATGGGGGGGGGTCCGGGGGGCTCAGCCCTAAGCGTCCGCACGTTGCTTTTGACGATTTTGGGCTAAAAATGATGGCTTTTATTGATTGATAAATAAATTATATAGTTGCGATAAATGAATATCTTAGATTGAAATTTCCATTTTATGGCATCTGTTTTGATAACTTTGATATTTATATGTTTATAAATTTCTAATGATGGGTCTCAACCTAGTCAGGCTTCAGTTTTTATTGCATTTTTAGGGCACTATGTTTTCTCATATTTTTCCAAGAGGCGTACGCCCGGGCGTACGGGCGTATGCCTGGCTACGCGCCTGATATTAATATATTTGATGCAGAGCAATTTTGGGTACATGGTAACAAAGGGCTACACCAGGTACAAACTGGGTACAAGTGGGTACAACTAATAATATTAATAGATTTGAGGCAGAGCAATTTTGGGTATATGGTTACACAGGGGTACACCAGGTACAAACTGGGTACAAGTGGGTACAACTAATAATATTAATAGATTTGAGGCAGAGCGATTTTGGGTACATGGTTACACAGGGATACACCAGGTACAAACTGGGTACAAGTGGGTACAACTAATAATATTAATAGATTTGAGGCAGAGCACGTTTGGATACATGGTTACACAGGGATACACCAGGTACAAACTTGGTACAAGTGGGTACAACTAATAATATTAATAGATTTAAGGCACCTCAATTTTGGGTACATGGTTACACAGGGATACACCAGGTACAAACTGGGTACAAGTGGGTACAACTAATAATATTAATATATTTGAGGCAGAGCGATTTTGGGTACATGGTTACACAGGGATACACCAGGTACAAACTGGGTACAAGTGGGTACAACTAATAATATTAATAGATTTGAGGCAGAGCACGTTTGGATACATGGTTACACAGGGATACACCAGGTACAAACTTGGTACAAGTGGGTACAACTAATAATATTAATAGATTTAAGGCACCTCAATTTTGGGTACATGGTTACACAGGGATACACCAGGTACAAACTGGGTAAAAGTGGGTACAACTAATAATATTAATAAATTTGAAGCAGAGCAATTTCGGGTACATGGTTACACAGGGATACACAAGTTACAAACTGGGTACAAGTAGGTACAACTAATAATATTAATAGATTTGAGGCACATTAGTTTTGGATACCTGGTTACACAGGGCTTGAATCAGACAAGATACTAACTCAGTAACTGGCTACAGTGTATACATAAAAATAAATTGAACAGGAATACATAATGTTGGTAAAAAATTGAACAGGAATACATAATGTAGGTAGGGTTTATGGAACGCTTGGGTTTAAATCCCAGTGTTTAGTAAACCCTACCACCATTATATATACACTGTAGCCAGTTAGTATAATTTCGTCTGCTTCAATATTAAGAACAGATTCAAAAAAGTTTTTTGGGGGCCATTTTGGGTTTTTTATACTCCACCCTGGCCTTTATTGAATATATTTATGACACGTTTATGTTAAAGTGTGCGCATCATTATTCATAGGAAAAAAAATTGAGTGAGACATCTAATCGATTCTTGGTTGTTTTACTACTTTAGTAAAAAAAAATTTCCTCCAGGATAAATAACCAATTACTTTCTTAGTTACATTAATAATTTCCAATATGATTGCTTTGTTGTATAAAATGATATTTGCAAATTATTTCCTACCTGGCTAATTTCAAATTCAAGACTGTAGATTATGCTAATAAAATCCTGAAACAACTGAGCAATTAAAAAAAAGGCATATTTCCTTTTGATATTTGATATTTGCAATTTGTCTTGCTTATTAAATTACTATAGAAGAGAATATAATATCCCCAAACAGATTATCTGGCAAAATTAATATATACTGTAGCAGCATTAAAGAATACATTTAATGATCAACTGTAGGTGTCGCCTGATGACCAGTGCTAATTTTGCATTACATTGTATTGCAGTCAGATAAAATAAATAATAGCTACAACTGGACAATGAACTAATCATTATGAATACCTTATCTGAGTTTCCTTCCTGCATATATATTGTGTTCTTTATGAATAACTAAATTTGTCAATACATTTGTTCCATGTTAAATCGGCATACCTAATTCCTAAAAGTCATAAATCATCTAACAGTTATTACTTGATGGAATATTCACACAGTCACACACACTATTAAACAATCATTAGAAGTACAATTTATAGTTTTTAATATTTAAGTTTGATCAACTTATTAAAATTAGTGAAAAGTATAAATTTTTATTTTAAGGAATCTGGTAGTGTACATAGATTTTTATAAGGGTGATTATGATTGGCTACATACTAGTAAAGCTCCACCCATTAATGGAATACAATACTGCACATCAAAGATTTTGAAAATCAAAGAGGGGAGATTATATTTATAACTGTTAGATGATTTATGACTCCAGCCCAATTCCTGAGATTTATGACACATTATAAACTTCAATCAGACTCCTGTGGTGTGGTAGGGGTTTTATGACCATTGATCAACTCCAATGGAAATTCACTTCCTGTTAGTTGTAAACCTCAAACTTCCTGTAGTAGTGGTTTTATGACTCAGATAATATACCATCATGTGTTTTTAGATAGTGTTGTTTATGACCTCTGATATATGCCTTTATCAGACTTCATTAAAAACCATTTAATTTGATTATCCCTATCTTAAACAATTAATTAGATACTCAAAAATAGGAAAAACAGATATTTTTTACATCAAAATCCTCTTTTTTTGCTTTGAATTAATGAAAATGGCTCAGAATGATTTCAAAATCCATGTAATTGGGAGTTACAAGGTGACGGGTATTTTCGTTTGAAGTACGCACTTCAACGCTTTCGCACGCCAGCAAAAAACGCAGTGAAACTGTGATGAAGCAATCATGAACATAGTGGGTCCTTCTAACAACCAAATTTGTGCCCGGACCATTTATTACCAAATACGTTGTTAGTACTTTCTGCCCGCGTCATATGAAGTAACTCTTGGTTTCGCTTATGAACCTGCAACACTCAGATTCACACAACACTAGCAAAATATTAATATCAGACATAAATACTGCGTACTAAAATAAAATTAAAGTTTTCAGCTAAATGCACATCAGATATTTGATACGCACCAAGGCATTTGATTGTTAATACAGAGATGCATTTCCCCTTTAAGTTTACATCATTTATTATTTCCTGTTTTGCTGTCTATGTACCTGGGATAATAATTGAAGCCTCAAGGGATCCATCTCATATAACGCCCTGCTCAGACTTTGTTTGTTTTAATGTTTTTCAGCAACGATATGTATATATATTTTTTTAAATTTGCCGAGTCACGTCACTGTCGGAGTTTCACATACGGTTAAACGAACGTAATTTTTGTAATTAGTTTGTTTTAAGTAAAGCTAAAACCAACATCGCTATATAGAATAAAGAATTATCTTTCAACTCGTCTTTGAAATAGCCGGCTATCGTAAATACTTTTCCCAAAACAAATAAATTAAAGGGACACATGGCAATCTTGAAGTGTTAGGAATGGGTGTCTCGATTTATATATTCAGCATCATTATTACTTTTACCCTGGTTACATTTAAATAAATTAAATTTTCAGTATTCACTATTTCGTCTTATTATACTATATGTTTTAATATATTATTGGGGCATTAATAGCAAAAATTAAAAAATATGCAAAAACAAATTGCTTAATACTATTCTTATAATTAATAATAATGACTGGACAAATGCAAGTTAAATACAGAACAACTAGCGGGACGCCATGAGTTTTTAAAAAATAAAGATTGCCGTGTGTCCCTTTAACAACGATATGTATACTAGGTTTTCTTACATTTGATCAATTGGTAAGTTGGTGCGTAACTTAGCGCAATGTGCATGCGCAAACATACCTTACCTGTACGCGCAAGTATTCATGGGTAAATTATTATTCGGCGGATAAATTGGATTTACGACATGTTTCAAATCCAGTGTATGTAGATCTATGATATTGCCTTTTATTTTTATTTTATTCCCCCTCCCCTCTTGCCCTTATGCTTCGTAACTAAATTCCCTTATGGGTCAGCGTTTCATGGTTCTTTTTTTTATTGGACTCCTTGCCAGTCCATTTAATCAATCAAGCGAAAATTATGTGATATTGATGCTGCTTTTTTTGACTGATTGAATCATGTTTTATGGCATTTAATCTAATAGGTCATGTGCCAAAAACTGATAAAATATGAAATGATGTTGTAATTAAAAATGTGTGTAAATTTATAAAGGTAAAACTATTTACAAATAAGGGGTGATATGGTAGTAATATAAACTATGTATATATGTTATGCGCAAAATGAGAAATATGGACAATTCCGGAATTGCTCTGCGCAAAGTAAGAACTCTTAAAATGCACGGCATTATCGGAATTGTCAAAATGCGCGGTTCAATTCCGGAATAGTCCATGCACAAGTAGGAATTGGGACAAAGTAAGAATATGTTCGTTATCGTTAGTGCGCAAAGTAGGAAATGGAACAAAGTAGGAATATTTTCGTTAATCATATTTACTTTTTTTTTACCACCTAAATATACATGGAAACGAATCTTCAAACTATCAATAAGCGTATACGAAAACGCACACTTAAGACAGAGGATGGCAATAGATAACGATCTATGCAACGTCATGGTTAACAAACCATACAATATTCTCCACGTGTGTCCCGAATGTGAATCAATATGTTCTACGCAAAGTAAGAATATGGACGATTCCGAAAAATGTGAATCAATATGTTCTACGCAAAGTAAGAACATGGACGATTCCGAAATTGCGCAGGACTATTCCGGAATTGCGCAAGGGGTTTTAAAAATATATAAACCACGCATTAAGTGTCTCTGCACAATTTGAGAATGTTTTGCGCAAAGTAAGAATTTGTGTTATGATGTGTATAGGGAGATGCTAATTTTAAACCTACTTATATTTCATTTTAATATGCTTATTCCGCTTCATCCATCTGTGACGAACAGATAATTTACAGTTAAGTATCGCGTATGATTAACATAAACTTAATTATTTACAGAACAATGTGAAGTCCTTAACTTCAGCAATACTTTCCAGGTTCCATAATATTTGGTAAGCAAATTCAATTGAACTATTTTTAATTATTTCAAACGAGGTTGCATGACAATGCACTTTATTAAAAGCACATTATTTGCCCATTTGATTACGTTTCGCCTACACAGGCCGTGAGTATGGTTAAAGTTTCTGCTTATCAAAGAAAACTATGTAATACAAGATCTACCTAATATGTCGGAATAATTAAGACGGTTCTATCTGTTGAATCGAAAATCACTCTTTCATTATCTTTTCATGAAAAAATGAAAAAAAACAAGTTGGTATAGATATAATCAACATGTTGCTGTCGTTTTAAAACGCAACTTTGACTTGCAACATTATTTAGATATCTATGAAGAGAAAACAATGAAAATAATTCTCGGCATATTTAGATTGTCTTCACACAACCTCGACATAGGAAGAGGAAACCAAGAAAATCATAGAAAGGAAAGAATAGTGCAAACTTGAATATATGAATTTGATTGAAAACGCTCGTGCGTCCTTTTTATAAACCACTTATTGCTTGTGTGTCCATTTTATGCGTTAATCTGATATAAAAAAAAAAACAAAGAAAGAAAAAAATAGATTTAAGTGATAGTTTTAAACATGTAATCTTTTTTCCCCCAGTAAAACATGTTTTGAAATATGTTTTTATTGTGGAAATATCTGTTATAATTTAGGCCAGGACTTCGTTTCCCAAATGTTCTCCAAGAAAAGCGAAAACGGGGTTTGCTTCTTTTCGCTTTATTGTGGTTGTGTTTTATTCTTTAGCGTTGTTATAGGCTAACATTATAATAATTAATAATAATAATTTGCAAATATATAAAAAAGACACACAATAAAAAAACAACACGAATACACCGCGAACTAAAAAAAAATAGCATTTCCAACTATAAATTTAATATTTCGAAATACGCATATATTGTCTTCATTAAGTATAAAAAAAGCGCACAACTTCTAATATGATAAAATGTATTTAACATTTCTTCTAGCTAGTTAAATTAGTTAACTTTCACCGATTCCAATATGTTATTGTACGTCAATAAATTATGGCAAAATAATTATATTTGATTTAAACATATTTCATTTCATTTTTTTATTTCCTTTATTGTGATTGGCTAATTAAATAAAAGGGCGTATCTCATTGCATTTAAACAATATGATTGACCAACATGTCTCAGGGCCACAAGTAATAGGAAGCGTGACGGAGCGCGCGTGGACTCCTTCACACCTTTGAACAACATTACACACACACTCTCTTAACAGTGTGAAATTTGTTTAATTTGGTCCATTTTATACCAATCATATATAAATTGACAAAAGGACTGTTAATCGAATGTTGTATTTAACTATTATTACATTACATGGTCATGCATTAATTCTTTTAAGCGATGGGGAAGCTTATATTAGTCAGTTTACAATGCATATTTTCGACAATATAAACATACATAAAACATGTTTTACTGAAACAAAAATCGATAACCTGTTTAAAATTATAAGTTAAATGTTTTAATTTTACAATATGCAGGTTTTTAAACCGAAATTAAGGTTTTATAACCCGTGTTAGACGGGTTATGACAGTTAATTTCCGGCCATGTAATGATATTAATGTTGAATATAATTATGTTATGTTTTACGATATTGCAATATTTCGAAATATATTTAAACATATTTAACATATTTAGTACACTACGAATATTGTTTCATACGAAAGCTAAATTTTTGATGTAATGTTAGAACACAGTATAATCAGCCCATTTTCACGTTATTTTCTAAATTACTATTTCACTTCTTCATCTTTCGTCGTTTTGTGTGCAAAATATAACCGATTTACCTGTCGACATGCCATGAAACACCGTTCGTTCGACCGACCGACCGACCGACCCATTTATCCATCCATCCATCCATCCATCCATTAATTCATTCATTCATTCGGGATCCATCCATCCATCCCATCCATCCATCCATCCATCCATCCATTCATTCATTCATTCATTCGGGAACCATTTCTCTCATCCATGATCCATTCATTCATTCATTCGTTCGGGAACCATTTCTCTCCCGAGGGAGATATTTCCCGTATCTCAAAATACTGGTTATGGCTGTTCTATTCCCAGTATTTCCAATACAAATCACAAACAAATATGTAACATAGGGAAAGTTCACCCGAGGGGTCAGAATGGCAACCAGGGACGAGGCTCTGCCGAGTTCCTGGTTACAGTTCTGTTCTCGAGGGTGAGTTCCCTATCTCACATGGTAACTCATGATGGATTATTTTTCTCCCAGTGCAGCAGATGTGCTATATTTTGCAAAAAGGTCGTTACCTCAAGGCTATAATCATACAAGGTTAATTGTAAGTGGTAGATACGACCTTAATATTTATAAACAGTTGGGTCTTAACTGGTAGATACGACCTTATTATGCTTAAGCTTGCATGTACATGTACAACTGCTACGATGATATAATCTCGTTGTTTGTGGATATTTAACCTGTGTCATTATTTTGATGGTAATACAATCTCTTGCACCCAGATTTTTTCACAATGGGGCTTTCAAAATGCACTAAAACATATGCATTATTAACGTCGCTCTGCTGATTTAAAGCCAGACATATCAAATTAAATGTCTGGTTACGTATTGAATAGTTTTACATTTTCAAAAGATAGTCGGTAAAGTTAAAGACTACAGAGGGTATAGGACCATGTGTTAATGTTTGTTTGTGATTGATTAGTTTTCTTTTCCTTAGTGAATACAACTCCCAGTTCTATGTTATTAA
The DNA here is from genome assembly GCA_037043455.1 of Cyrtodaria siliqua. Lineage (NCBI taxonomy): Eukaryota > Metazoa > Mollusca > Bivalvia > Adapedonta > Hiatellidae > Cyrtodaria > Cyrtodaria siliqua. The sequence goes on from JAWPHD010007583.1 coordinate 95,866, forward strand.
ATGTTATACTTACTTCTAGCCAGTCTAGTGTATTATGTAAATTGGCAAAATATGTATATTTAGCGAATTTGAGACATGAGAGTATAATAGATAATTAACGTGAATTATCGAGATTAACGTAATATTTATTATGATTGTAAACCATTATTCAAGTGTCTGCCTGAAACACATAGTTTTTGCCTACTGGCCCGAGACTTATTTTCCGAAGAATTGCTATTGTGTGAAACCGCTAGTGCGAGGACTGATAGCACGAGTTGTAAAAATGTATCCACTGTACAAACAAAGTATATGTATAGAGTTGTTGTTTTTTCTTTCTCTCTTTCTTTTTCTGATGATTTTCCCCTCTGTATTAGTTATGCTATATACTATTCAAAATTGTTTGTTTAAAATAGTAGGTCACTAGGTGTAAGTTCTCTTTTGTAGCTTTACTCCATGATAGTATTATACATGCTCTTCTCAATGTAATGTAACCGCCTCGTTGTAATAGGCGATGAACATTGTATGATGTTTATGCTGAATAAAATAATTGAATTGAATTGTTATAATTGTTACAACAATTAATTTGAAACATAATGTCCTATTTGTATGTTACGTTACCATTACTATTTAATTAAATTAATACTATTTGTATGTTAAGTGACCATTACAATTTAATTAAATTGATAATAATAAGAGCATGTTGTTTTTTAATATCCGTTTGATTTAACTTTAAAAAATAGAACATTTTCTAATATATAATATTGCAATGTTGTCATCACATGCATGTTCCCATATTATGCATTCTACATTTCGACCAACAGTGTAGCATGAACTAGCAAACTTTTATAAGACAGTTACAGTGGTTTAATAATCGCTTTTACCATATTTTAAATGGTCTAACTGCCAGATACATCTTTTTATGAACATCTTCCTTTCCGAATATTTAATAACATAAAGGTCGTAAATGCAATTGCTCAGATTACAAAGTCATTTTTTTTTTTTTAAATAACAAATACTTTGTTTTATGAGAAAGCAAACTACAGCTTATGTCATATGAGATTGTTCAGAGAATTCACACAGTTGTTACAGTCAGTCCGTTTTTTTTCACTTTCCCGAAAACTATGATTTGTCACTTACGACGTTATAATTCTAGACCATCGATATATAGAGATTATTTAAATGCTGGGATGGATTATAGGGAAATCCTTCAAAAGTGGTATAGACGTGTGGTTCTTTTCACGAACGAGCGTATGAGAGTGAATAAAAAAAACACGTCTACCATCGAGTGAAGGATAACCCAATAATCGATTCGGGCAGTTAGCTAATCTATTTATTACATTTTTAAGTCAGTTTACTGACGCCATCACTCAACGTTAGTTATTACGTCGCAACGTTAGTTATTATTGTGTTCTGAGTTAGTTATTAATTTAATATTTAGCGATTATGAATATTCTTGCATCCATCGACCGTGTAATACGCGGATCCCCGTGAGGTTGCCGGGGTATAATACAACCACTTCAAACACACCATCACATGCAGAGGTAGGACCCACCCCCACCGCAACCCCCCACCCCGCATTCATCTTAATTTTTTCATTTTTTACCATGTTCATTCAAGGTCATGACACCGCGTACGCAATTGTGGAAACGTGGCTCCATCGTAAATGGCAGCAACTCTGCAGTTCTGCAGGTAAGAAGGTTCTAGGCCCATTCTACATATTTTATCTTGATGTAAATGGAGGATGAGCCTGGCATTTTCATTCCTGTTAGGCGTCATATAACCTTTCATGTGTTGGTGCGCTCTAAACCCAGTTCAATTCAAAGTAAAATGCGGAAAGCCTTATCCCGAATGCAAGAAAATACTTTCTATCCGGAATGTAAAACGTGGGTATCCTAATCGGTATGTAAGAACACCCACGGTTGACGGCTTAAAATAAACACACACATTTAAGTATTTGTATTCTCTTTTGTCAAACGCATTTAGCAAACTAAATCACAATATTAGTGATTTTATCTATATGTACGCATGATTCAAAATAAAATTGTTTTAGCTTTACCTACTGACTTATACATCATATTTTCTGGATTAAATAGCTATTTTACTTTAGAATTTCTTATACTATACTCTGTAAAAGAAGTTTTGGACCATGGCAGTGTTCGAACCCGTACAATGATCGCTGAACCATGACATTCGACCATAACCCTTATTATCGCAGTTGATAATTCACAATAGATCAACAATCAACAATAATTATCGTTTACAATGAAAGTTTGCGAAAAAATAATAATCTTTTTATTGGTTACTCGAATGTGTCCGTAACAGTTACTTTGTATGGACCTTGCAATATTTTTTACAGACCCTTTGTTTGTTCGCGATATTTTTTTAAAATCAAATCTTGTTTGGAATTTAATTTTTCTGGTACCAAATTAACCGGGTAGGGTAGACCTTGGTTACTTAAAAAAGATACTTAAATTGTGTCCACTAGTTTTATTTTTATATGACTTTATATACCCTGGTCCAAAACTTTCTTTACCGAGTATAATATACTGGTGATATGTTGACTATTTGAATGAAACAAACAAAGTGTATACTCGCAAATATGATTAACGAAAATATTCCTACTTTGTTCCATTTCCTACTTTGCGTACTGACGATAACGAACATATTCTTACTTTGTCCCTATTCCTACTTTGCGCACGGACTATTCCGGAATTGAACCGCGCATTTTGAGAATTCCGATAATGCCGCGCATTTTAAGAATTCTTACTTTGCGCAGAGCAATTCCGGAATTGTCCATATTCTTATTTTGCGCATAACAAATATACTCTGATCCCAATAGTCATGCCATAGCTTCATGCTTATGCACAGAATCATTAAGAGCGGATTTTCTTAACAGCCCGGATTATAATAACGTACATCTCCTTATAAATACAGATGACGAGGATTTTATTCGAAGGACGCGAGATGCCAAAAGAGCTGACCGAAGATAATAGGCAATCCCTCATTCGATCTTTTAAATTTATTAAAAAGGCTTTTCAACCCGGACATAAAAAGTTTTAACCAGAACTTCCATAAAGTGTTTAGAGTACACGCTTTTCAATGAATTTATACCAATTGACGGTTTAGATTGTTCACATTTTCCCCGAGTAATCATTATCTATATATCATATCATATCAGGTTAGATTTTATAGATGTACCTATATATACATGTATAGCATATTTCTATAAATCACATACTATTGTGTAATGTGATTCTTCCTCATATATAACCCTTTTATTCTCGTTCCTTTCATTACTATTGTATAAATGTAATCTGTATTAATCTTGTATGTATAATGTATATGTAATCTCAATCACTGAGGAAATAAAGAATTGAATTAAATTGAGTTTACAATTTGATTTTTGTTTACTTCATTCAAATAGTCAACATATCAGCAGTATATTAGTATAAGAAATTCTAAAGTAAAGTAGCTATTTAATCCAGAAAATATGATACACAAGTCAGTAGGTAAAGCTACAGAATCTAAAACAATTTTATGCTAAATCATGCGTACACTAACATACTGTGATGTAGTTTGCTAAGTGCGTTTGACAAAAAAGAGCATACAAATACTTAAATGTGTGTGTTTATTTTAAGCCGACAACCGTGGGTGTTCTTACATACCGATTAGGATATCCACATTTTACATTCCGGATAGAAAGTATTTTCTTGCATTCGGGATAAGGCTTTCCGCGTTTTACTTTGAATTGAATTGGGTTTTAAGGCGCACCAACACATGAAAGGTTATATGGCGCCTAACAGGATTGAAAATGCCAGACTCATCCTCCATGTACATCAAGAGAAAATATGTAGAATGGGCCTAGAACCTTCTTAACTGCAGAACTGCAGAGTTGCTGCAAATTATATAGTACATTAACGATGGAACCACGTTTCTACTTTGCGTACGCGGTGTCAAGACCTTGAATGAACATGGTAAAAAATGAAAAAATGAATAGGGGAGGGGAGAGGGATCCTACCTCTGCATGTGATGGTGTGTTTGTATTCTACCCCGGCAACCTCACGGGGATCCGCGTATTACATGGTGGATGGATGCAAGAATATTCATAATCGCTAAATATTAAATTAATGACTAACTCAGAACACAATAATAACTAACGTTGCGACGTAATAACTTACGCTGCGACGTTGAGTGATGGCGTCAATAAAGTGACGTCATCCGCCGATTTAAGCGAAAAACTTCGCGAAAACATATATAAACTGACTTAAAATGTAATAAATAGATTAGTTAACTGCTCGAATCGATCATTGGGTAGTCCTTCACTCGATGGTAGACGTGTTTTGTTTTTCACTCACTCTCATACGCTCGTTCGTGAAAAGAACCACACATCTATACCACTCTTGAATGACATCCCAGCATTTATATAATCTCTAAATATCTTACATTATAGGTGACCTATGACGCTTCGACGTCACCTAGACGTCGCCTTATTATAGCGTCAAATCTGTATACTGTATCGCCTGACTTCAATAACTAAACATTTTATGAAATGCAATTCCACAAGTCATACCTACTCATTCTAACCTATTTGATAGTATAACATAGTTTTATTTGATAAGAAAAAACAAAATTGCTCATGGTTTATTTAGGCAAAACGTAATTAAATGGGAAAATAATGCAATTCAAATAAACGGGGAAGCGAATGCGTGGCCTATATTTGCCAGTTGTATAAATCATTTTTAGACAATAAAATAATATTTAAAAGCATAATTTTCTGAAAATAAAGCTATTACCTGTTTACTATTATCAAGTAAATGTTTTAATTGTTCAATATACAGGCCTTTTAAACCGAAATTACGGTTTATTTCAAACCCCAGCCAAACCTGTTTTCGCTTCTTGGAGAAAATTTGGGAAACGAAGGTATGGCCTAATATATAACAGATATATCCACTATAAAAACATATTTCAAAACAAGTTTTACTGAAAAAAAAGTGATTACCTGTTTAAATCTATTTTTTTTTATGTCAGATTAACGCATGAAAGGGACACACAAGCAATAAGTGGTTTATAAAAAGGACGCACGAGCGTTTTCAATAAAATTCATATGTTAAAGTTTGCATGATTGTTTCCTCTCTATGATTTTTTTTGGTTTCCTCTTCATATGTCGAGGTTGTTTGTCGGAAGACAATCTAAATATGCCGAGAATTATTTTCATTGTTTTCTCTTCATCGATATCTAAATAACGTTGCAACTCAAAGTCGCGTTTTAAAACGACAGCAACACGTTGATAACTCTTAGTTATATCTGCATACCAACTTGTTTCTTTCATGAAAATCCAATGAAAGAGTGATTTTCGATTCAACCGTCTTACTTAAGTATTCCGACATATTAGGTAGTATTACATAGTTTCCTTTGATAAGCAGAAACTTTAACCATACTCACGGCCTGTTTAGGCGAAACATAATTAAATGTGCAATTAATGTACTTTTAATCAAGTGCATTGTCATGCAAACTCGTTTGAAATATTTAAAAATAAAAAATGAAAATTGAATTTTCTTACCAAATATTATTGAACCTGGAAAGTATTGTTGAAGTTAAGGACTTCAAATTGTTTTGTAAATAATTAAGTTTATGTTAATCGTACGCAATACTTAACTATGAATTAACTGTTCGTCGCAGATGGATGAAGCGGAATAAGCATATTAAAATGAAATATAAGTAGGTCTAAAATTAACGTCTTCCTATAAACATCATAACACAAATTCCATAACACAAATTCTTACTTTGAGCAAAACATTCTCAAATTGTGCAGATACACTTAATGCATGGTTTATATATTTTAACCCTTTGCGCAATTCCAGAATCGTTGCGCATTTTTAGAAGTCTTACTTTGCGCAGAGCAATTCCGGAATCGTCCATATTCTTACTTTGCGTAGAACATATATACTCAGTTGCAAAAGAAACTGGACACTTGGAAAATTTTACTTTAAACACCTTATCCTCTTTATCAAATGACAGTCCCCTAATGATTGGACCTAGTGAAAACAAATGAAACATGATAGTGGCAATGGATTGATAAAAACTGTGGTACCAAACATGGCATATTTATTTTGGAATTCGTCAATTTAATTAAAAAAACAAAACTTTCAACAATTAAATCTAAACAAAACTAAACAAAACTCATTATTAATAAGAACATATTGCTGAGAACAAACATTTATAGTCTGATTTCTTTTACGAAATCTTAAACAAGACTGAAATCTGATGTATCTTTTTTGAAAGGTATCTTATCACCAAATCAAAGTTGCAACCAGTAGTTCTTAGTTGTTAGTTCTGCATCATTGACTCACAGCCATCAGAGTCATAAAACCCCTTAAAACCACTAGCTAGCATCACATAAAGGTCCTGCCACCACAGGAAGTCTGATTGAAGTTTATGACATAACACCACAGGAGTTGTGTTGGAGCATTTATCAGTAGTCATAAAACACCTAGTACCAAATAATGGGTTTTATACTGCCCTTTGATCTTCAAATATCTGTGCAGTAGTGGAATTAAAGGGTGGAGTCTAAATATAATACAGCCAATCAAATAAACATACCTTTAGTTGTACCCACATGTACCCAGTTTGTACCTGGTGTATCCCTATGTAACCATGTGCCAAAAATTGCTCTGCCTCAAATCTATTAATATTATTAGTTGTACCCACTTGTACCCAGTTTGTACCTGCTGTATCGCTGTGTAACCATGTACCCAAAATTGCTCTGCCTCTAATCTATTAATATTATTAGTTGTACCCACTTGTACCCAGTTTGTACCTGGTGTATCCCTTTGTAACCATGTACCCAAAATTGCTCTGCCTCAAATCTATTAATATTATTAGTTGTACCCACATGTACCCAGTTTGTACCTGGTGTATCCCTGTGTAACCATGTGGCCTAAATTGCTCTGCCTCAAATCTATTAATATTATTAGTTGTACCCACTTGTACCCAATTTGTACCTGGTGTATCCCTGTGTAACCATGTACCCAAAATTGCTGCCTCAAATCTATTATATTATTTGTTGTACCCATTTGTATCCAGTTTGTACCTGGTGTATCCCTGTGTAACCATGTACCCAAAATCGCTCTGCCTCAAATCTATTAATATTATTATTGTACCCACTTGTACCCAGTTTGTACCTGGTGTATCCCTGTATAACCATATACCCAAAATTGCTCTGCCTCAAATATATTAATGTTATTAGTTGTACCCACGTGTACCCAGTTTGTACCTGGTGTATCCCTGTGTAACCATGTACCCAAAATCGCTCAGCCTCAAATCAATTCATATTATTAGTTGTACCCACTTGTACTCATTTTGTACCTGGTGTATCCCTGTGTAACCATGTGCCCAAAACTGCTCTGCCTCAAATCTACAACTATTAATATTATTAGTTGTACCCGCTTGTACACAGTTTGTACCTGGTGTATGCCTGTGTAACCATGTACCCAAAATTGCTGTGCCTCAAATATATTAATGTTATTAGTTGTACCCACTTGTACCCAGTTTGTACCTGGTGTATCCCTGTGTAACCATGTATCCAAAAGTGCTCTGCCTCTAATCTATTAATATCATTAGTTGTACCCACTTGTACCCAGTTTGTATCTGGTGTAACCCTTTGTAACCATGTACCCAAACTTGCTCTGCCTCAAGTCTATTAATATTATTAGTTGTACCCACTTGTACCCAGTTTGTATCTGGTGTACCCCTGTGTAACCATGTACCCAAAATTGCTCTGCCTCAAATCTATTAATATTATTAGTTGTACCCACTTGTACCCAGTTTGTACCTGGTGTAGCCCTTTGTTACCATGTACCCAAAATTGCTCTGCCTCAAATATATTAATGTTATTTGTACCCACTTGTACCCAGTTTGTACCTTGTGTATTCCTGTGTAACCATGTACCCAAAATAGCTCTGTCTCAAATATATTAATCTTATTAGTTGTACCCACTTGTACCCAGTTTGTACCTGGTGTAGCCCTGTGTAACCGTGTACCCAAAATAGGTCTGCCTCAAATATATTATTGTTATTAGTTGTACCCACTTGTACCCAGTTTGTACCTGGTGTATCCCTGTGTAACCATCTACCCAAAATAGCTCTGCCTCAAATATATTAATGTTATTAGTTGTACCCACTTGTACCCAGTTTGTACCTGGTGTATCCCTGTGTAACCATGTACCCAAAATTGCTCTGCCTTAATCTATTAATATTATTAGTTTTCCCCTCTTGTACCCAGTTTGTACCTGGTGTATCCCTGTGTAACCATGTATCCAAGATTGCTCTGCCTCTAATATATTCATATTATTAGTTGTACCCACTTGTACTCAGTTTGTACCTGGTGTATCCCTGTGTAACCATGTACCCAAAATTGCTCTGCCTTAATCTATTAATATTATTAGTTGTACCCACTTGTACCCAGTTTGTACCTGTCGTATCCCTGTGTAACCATGTATCCAAGATTGCTCTGCCTCAAATCTATTCATATTATTAGTTGTACCCACTTGTACCCAGTTTGTACCTGGTGTATCCCTGTGTAACCATGTATCCAAGATTGCTCTGCCTCAAATCTATTCATATTATTAGTTGTACCCACTTGTACCCAGTTTGTACCTGGTGTATCCCTTTGTAACCATGTACCCAAACTAAGGTATGTCCTGAAACAATATTAATTATTAATGGAAACATGTCCAATACTTTTGTATCCAATGTAACCAGGTAACAAATAACATACCCTATGGAAAACATTTGTGTTTTTAGGACATATCTATTTGGGTGGGATGGATTTTTTTTGTTGCTGTTTTTTTAGAAAAAACAGGATTTTTATTTCTCTTTAGTATTTTATTACCCTCACCTAAAAGAATATAGTTCCCCATTTCTTCTCTTTAAATAAAGTTTCAATCAAAGTATTTTGATTGGGAGTTTTTTCTCTCCAGTATGGAAAAAAACATATTTTTTTGCCATTATGGGAATGGTACCGTTTTTCGGTAACACTTAAAAAAACAACGCTGTATACAATTTCTACTAGGGCTGCAACAATTAAACTGTATTATGTATACCGATTAATTGCAGTATGCTGGTTCTAATTTGTGGAGTATTCCGGACCTTATTTGGAGATGTGTAATTACATACTTCAGTTCTTAGTAAATTCTTAAGGATGGTGGGAGGCGTTCAGTACTAGATCTACCCAGAAGGTCTGCCTCCACCACAAAAAATCGACCGTCATATATAACCTTACATGTGTTGAAAATGACGTAAAACACCAAACAAACATACTTCTTAGACCTGAGACTGCCTTACCCAACTTTGGCAGGGCAGTAGAAATTCAGATAAATTCTTTAAGAATTTATCAATTTAGCCATTCAAATATTGCGTTACAGTAACTCAGAAACAAATTTTCTTGCCCTGTTTGGCAATAATTGCCTTGTTGTTGCAGAGTTACAGTTTGTATAATGTCCTGGAACTAGTTCTATATAATTGACTATAAACCAGCACATTTATTTTTTAAAAGCACTAGAAATGTAAATTTAACAAAAGTGTTCTAAATTTTGACACAACATTGATTACGGGTACAGTGTTCTGGAATTAGACCAGGCCAGTGTTTTGTAGCGTGTAATTCATGCATATATATATAAACAGTTTTATTAAAGCCCACTTCTTCAAAGAGTGCACTATATTGCAATTATAACATATAGGTGTAGAAATATCTTGAATATTGTCTTGATAACCATCTCACTGGTAAGTTACCTCACTAGTTTGTTTATTCTAATTATTGCTATTATTTATTCTCATTTTTACACAAGTTTAATCTTTAAAATGCTTAAACTATTTTGCATACATGTACTATATTTAATTTTATATACTGTATTTAATTTTTGTTTACTTAATTGTTTTTAGCAAGCTAATCATTTAAAGGAACTAACTCACCAAATAACCATAAAATTGCACTCACAAGACCCTTTATCAAAACTCTATCCAGGTCATATAATAATGTTTATATGCCAGTTTTAATTATAGGTTTATTCACAGGTTTTTAAAATAGCAGGCGGATTGAAATGTGCGTAAAATGAATTATGAGTTGGTAACTCATAATTTGACGCTCAAGTTTTGGGGTTTGGCCTGGCTGGTTAAAAACGTTAATATTGTGTCTATAGAGTTTGGAATCTCAAAGTATGTAGGTTATATATACATATATATATCTATATATATTGCTGTATATCACTGTCAGTAGATTTGAGGGCTGGCATGGCGCAGTCGGTAGCGCGGCGGATTTGTAACAAGAGGCCCCGGGTTCAATCCTTCGTGGTGCCTCTGAGTTTCGTCGGTGTGTTCTTGGGCAAGACAGTTTTTCTTAGCCTCATCCGACCCGACGGACAAAAACCGGGCAGTCCCTTGTATCAATCTATCCTCCGAGCACGTTAGAGAACCATAGAAATCTATTCAATAAAAAAAAGTAGGGCACGGTTCCCGGATTCCTATGTATCCTTCCCCATTCTCTGGGGCGGCTCTAAATAACATTTACTGTGTTGATGAGCTGTTAAACAACATTCAACTGTCAGTAGATTTAGAAACAGTATACACCTATTGTAAAATTTGCCTGTTGATGGCGGGATAGGGACTTCAATTTATAACAAGGATAACTATTTTAAATTTACTGTATACATAATACTGTTGATACATAATTTTCTTGTTTAGTCTCGAGTAATTTTGTACTCTTTATCAAAGTTTATGAGTAAAATTTAGGTAAACATTATCACTGCAGACACTTAGTTTAAAGATTTACTGGTGATTTTCTGGCTTATTTACAGCTAATATGCTTAACACGGTATAGCTATATAATATATTACTTGTCATAAGGTAAAAAAAGAACTGTTTTAAAAAAAATATATGTCACGGCTTCTCCCTGAAAGTGTCACGGTGTCTTAACGACAACATTTTTAATGTAACGACAACATTTTTAATGTAACGGTTACTCAATGACGATTTTTCTCTTTTCCGCATCTAACTAGCAGATGCAAACATTCTCTGTGGTTTTCATCATGTACAGAAGCAGTTAGACATTGTACTGAAAGTCACAGGGACAGGAATAATGCAGTACTGTCGACAGTTGAATCAAATTACGGGATTATTGATAAAACTATTCCATTTATCATATACGGCATATACGGAAATGATACATAATGTGATTCATACCAACTTTATGAGTATCATTGCTTATGTAATTAGCTGCCTACTGTTCAGTAGGAGAACAATTTAAAACTATGAACACAGACATCAGTATGAGGTGTCGTATTGCCTTTGTAAACACCATTTGTTGATATCACCTATCCAATACATTAGCTTTTCATACATGAATTCATGCATCTTGGGTAGGCTAGTCTAAGTACACACTAGTGGCAAAGACTATTTTTTGTGACGCTACTTTCATATCTGTCATACCCATCATATTGTTGTTTTTGTTGTTGTTTTTTCTAATATTACATATGACTGTATGCTATTGCAATGTAAAAGATACCACATACTACAAGTTTGTATTCATTGGTGTACTCGTTAAAGGGAGAAAGCACGAAATGAGAAATTTGGAAATCGCCGAACACGATAAATACAAAAAATGTTGCAGTCTCAGTTTGATTGAGACTGTTCATGAACAGTTATAGTGAGAAAAGCTGTTTATGCCCTATAGCTGAGCATTAAAATTAGCCTTTCGATTTAAACCTACTTGCATTTATTTAAATACAATATTGATTGTTCAACTTTTCTTTGTTATTCTACCATGGGTTTGAATATAGTACTAATGAAATATAATCAACTGTTAGTAATATGCAAAAAGTTGCCTTATACTAGTCTTATAATTAATATTAATGATTAAACAAATGCAATTTTCATGTAGAAAAATAAGTTTGACTAAACTCGATTGACGTGTGTCCCTTTATAACTCATCACTTTCAGCTTTCATAGATGTACTAACATCTACTCTGGAAGATCCTTCCTCAAAAGAAACCTCCATCACACTCTCAAACCTACTAGTAGCTACGATTCCCTCTGTTAGATAATCCTGTAATTGTCGTAGAAAATCCGTGACACTAAAGGAGAAACTGTGACATTAGAATTGCAATCGTCAGGACACCGTGACAGATTATACAATGGCATTGTTATGCTGCATAACTACATAATACAGGCAGTATTGACTTTTCATTGCACACCGCCGACTGGTTTTCGTCGAGAATCCATTTGCGCTGATACTTGGTTTACCCCAGTGGAATCTGTCTATCCATTCATTGGTGGATATAAACCCTGCCATTGATCTGCTTGAGTTAATACCATATATCAACTCATTGAACATATATGTCTATAATAATAAATTCAAGTAATAAAAAATAAATGGCCTAATTTCTTAATCAATCCATCCATTCAAGAACACTGTAGTTGGTTTATTTGTAACTTTTCTGTAACATTTAACCTATCTCTTCATCAGTTAAAACTTAGAAGTCATCCATCTACATATATAACATTTACTATATTATTTAAGGGTGTAAGTCATCCATCTATAACACTTAAATGATAATAGTCTAAGCACGTTTATGACACAGTGACAGGGGTCTGGATTTCGCAGCAAACCAAAATATGTTTGCCTTTTGTACACTTCCTTAAAATCTACCTGCAAAAAAATCCACTTCCCCCTTACTAATTTTTCGGGGAGCATATTATAGTCGCCGCTTTGTCCTTACGCCCTTCCGTCCGTCCTGCTTTTGTCTGGAGCATAACTTCAAAACTACTGTTGGGACTGCAATTAAACTTCAAAAGTGCAGAGTGCAAGAACCGTAACTGTCTTCATTCGAATTAGAGCTACCGTATTTTACCTTGTATAGTACGCACCCCGCTTCTCAGAGGTCAAAACTGGGGTAAAAAAGTTGTTTCCGTGTATAATACGCATCAAAATATTAGTTTCCTAGATGAACCAAACCATTCAACGAAAATAAAAGGTTAAAAAAAAAAATAAAAAAATCACGATCGAGAAAATTAGCGTACAAAAGTAAATATAATTACTTCAATCATTAATTGCCAATCTTCAGGGGAGTACCTATCTTGTATCATCTCATCAAAGAGCCAATTATAATGCCGCAGACAGATAATTGTCCGTAATCCGACAAAGTCGTTGGTTACCGTAATCCATTACGCCGATTATACTAACATTGTGTATTCACGGGAACCAGTGCTTATCATAAGTGTAGCACAAGTTTATCGCGTGATCAGTTACCTGTACCCCGTGGCTAAATCTGGTAAAGGTCACACGGCGTGTCAAAGTGCATCCTCAGAAATAGTCGCTTCTCACGGCAACTTCAAAGGATTATAGAAATGGAATAACCCATTCTACCCCGTGTTTAAAATGTGTCTGTACTGCAACCGAGGTGCGATTTTGTTTGACCCAATTATCAATCATCAAATGTGTACCGGTAAGCAAGTTTTCACAAGCATTATTGAATAATAGCCATTTCAAAGTAGGGTGATTCTGCCTTTCTACGCCGTCTAAAATATATGTCTTTCCTTATATTGTACGCACCCCCCTTTCGAAAACCGTAAAAGTGGTAAAAAAACTGCGTACTATACAAGGTAAAATACGGTATTGCCCTTTGTAATTTTATACTTGGAATTCTTGTCTGGAGCATAACTTCAAAACTACGGATGGAACTACTATGAAATTTCACACAGTGATAGAGGGCAATGAGAGGAAGTGCAGAATGCAAGAACCGTACCTCTGTTATATTTTTAGCTCTCAGAAAAACACTGAAAACAAATTGTAGGATTTTAAGATTTTATTTTGATTCTGATTTTCCAAAGTATAACCACTGAGACAAGAGCAAATCTACTTGTACTGGTGAGATAGTAACCTATAAATTCTGAGGAGCTGATCACACACCTGCTATATTTATGAATACGGATCATTCCATTTATGTTACAAAAGGGTGATTTGGAGAAATTACTTTGAGCAGGAAATAGGATATACAAAGGTTGATGTTGTAAGGGATTTAATTGATATAGCTTTAGAATTGAAATTTGTGGTAGCATTATGACATTTTTATAAGCTGGAACAATATATTTTTTTTAGACTAGGATAAAATTGAATGAGATTATAATGTTGAATAGGTAATGTTGCATAAAAAATCATAATATTTAGGAATATAGGAATGTTGCACTTGATGTCTAGTTGGTCCTATGTAAAAAGCAGGTTGGCCTAAAATTCAAGAAGGCCACCATGGCTAAAAATAGATTTTAAATACAATTTTGTGGTGACTACTTCTCTAAAACCATAAGTGGTATCGGTTTGGTACCTTTACCAAAATGACTTTCATAAAACTTTACAGGAATGTTGGTCTTGATGTTCAGTTAGTCCCAAGTAAAAATCAGGTTGGCCGGAAATTCAAGATGGCTGCCACAGCTTAAATACAATTTGTGGCAACTACTCAAAAACCAGAAGTGGTATTGATTTGGAACCTTTACTAAAATGACTGGCAATACATGTAGTTGGTCCTAAACAAAATGTATTTTGATTCTATGTCAAGTATCATTTTAATATGGCTGCCAGTGACCTTTTTTTTACATTATAGTGATATAGGAAAAACTTGTTGGTCTTATTTCCATAAAACTTCACAGGTTCCCATGACTGATCTGGCTATCAAAATCTATTAGTAGAGCTTCAAGGTCATTGACTGTTGTTAATTTGTGTGATATACTGCGTTATTTCAACTGCAGTATAAGAGGATTAAATTAAATAATTTCAGCTTTCAACCAGCTTCAACCAGCCTGTGTAGTAGAGTAAAGCTGTCCAAAGATGTCTGCCGAGGGTGTCAACTCGACTGAAACAAAGATGTCCGCCTCTGTCCTAGGTGATGTCACATTAACTGAAACAAAGCTGACACAGATCATAGAGAAGGCCAAACAGTGGGCAAACTTACATGGTAAGCTAGTTTTAAAACATTAACAAAATGCAAACCCCTCCCAACAACTATGTGAAAGTCAAGTGTTTTGATATCAGTTTTCAAGGTGAGTCAGCACTTTTTATTATACATAATATGTTTGAATGTTTCATCGACGACATGCTGGGCTACACTAACATTGCACAAAGTGTGAATCAGCATATTTGCTTGGCTTGTTAAAGGGACTGCAGGCGATCTGCAGGAGTAATTGGCGAATATACAAACACCAGAGAAAACCCTTATAATGTGTTTCAGTTTCATATGAAATGTGCACATACATTAAATGAGCCACATAGTAAGTTTGGTTGAATTTCTATTAAAGTAGCTATACCGCCAACAACAGCCAAAGTGTACAACATATATTCACCATTTCTAAACCTACTGACGATGAGGTATATATATAACTTCCATATTTTGAGAATCCAAACTCTATAGGCTTTTACCGGCAAGGCCAAACCCCAGTTTTGGGGCATTGAATAAAGAGTTACCAACTCATTTTATGCAAATTCAATCGCAGGGATTTTAAGAACCCATTAATAAACCTATACTTTTAATCAGCACATACACATTATTATATGACCTAAACACCTGGAGAGAGTTTTGATAAATGGTTTTGTGTAATTTTTTGTTACTTGGCGGGTTAGTTACTTTAATGAAAATGCTTGGACTGGAAAAGCCTCAGTGTTAATATTAATCGATATTAATTCATATGGGCTTATTATTGCTAACATTTGTTATTATTATTAATTTAAAGTGTAGTTAGACCACAAAATATGGATTTACTATAGCCTTAAAGGGAAAGGGATTGATGCACTATTTTCAAACACCATTTATTTTAAAGCGCTCTGGAAAACTTGAAAAAAACTGAAATAATTATCAGAATACCATGAAACATAAAGGAGATATGACCTATTGAACATTTTCAAAGAAACATAAATGGTGGCGGCTATCTAGGCAATGACGTCATCGCGCCTTTTTACCATATATGGCATATTTACAAAACATCTTATAAAGCAAAGAAAATCACTACAAATTGATTTAAATAAAAAATATACAAAATTAAAAATAAATATAAACATGCATGATATGCTTATTTTTCATTAGCAGTGATTTTCTTTGTTTTAAAAGACATTTTGTCAATATTATATATATGGTAAAAAGGCGTGATGGCTCCCTCCATTTATGTTTCTTTATAAATGTTCAATAGGTCATATCTCCTTAATGCACCAAAAACTAGCCAAGATGTTGTGTTTTCCAGACCAAACTATTTCATTAGTAATATTTTATTGGGCCTAGTTTAGTGTATATACAACAGAAACACATTATGAAAATGGATGGACCTCTTGGAAATCCAGGAAATAACTTCCTTAAGCTAGCATACCATAATGACACATTAGGCCAAAAAACAAACAAACCTGTGTTTCCATTGGCCCGACCGACCCTATTTTTAAGGGGCCGACCCTAAAAGTTTTTATAAAAAAAAAAAAAAAAAAATATATATTTATATATTTGTTCTGACTGAACAATGATTTATCACAATATATCGAGGTAGACTGACATCACAGAGAAACTTTCAGCTGTATCATCAACTTGTATGGGGTTTATGAGATAAATACATGTAGAATCTGACAATATCTAAATCCAAAAAAAATAAATAAATGCCTACCTACCGACCCTATTTTTTTAGAGCATGCAATAGGAAACACACCTATTTTATTTTTGGACTTACCAACCTTATGAATTACAGGTGTACAGATGCGCCCACAGAGCTGTCCAAAATCCACGTCAGAGGTTGAATATGCCCCGATGACGCTGTTTCCCAGCCTGCTTCCACACAGTATTCTTCATGAAGCAAAATCCTTACAGAAACATTACAACAAACTGATGCATCAAGTAGCTCATGATCATACCTTCCTAGAGCAGACGCTAAAACAGTAAGTTGTTTGTTTCACAATCGTACACTCGTAGAAAAGTCGTTAAAAATAGGTGTTTGTTTATGTCAGGATCATTCAATCCTCAAGGCTGCAGTCAGTTAATTGTACAGTCATGCTTACATAGCGAAGTCATTAAAACAGCGAGTTTATTGTCACATTACATGGTCCGAGTATTAACTTTCATACCACTTCTCCAAGAAGCAAAACGGGGTTGGCTGGGGTATGAAATAAAACCTTAATATTGGCTTAAAAAGTTTGCATATATTGTAAATTAAAACATTTAATACGTAATTTTAAACAGGTTATCACATTTTTTCAGTAAAAATGTTTTTAAACGTGTTATATTGTCGAAATATCCGTTATAAAATCTTGCTAATATAAGCTTTCCCATCGTTTAATGGAATTAAGGCGGAACCACGTAATGCGTATATATATGCCCATTTGAAAAAGAAGACGTTTTATGGTATAGGGTTATTTGTTTCTCAATCCGTCCGTGAACAATTTTATTTCTGCTCCCTTACTCAGACATTATTTCATTTACAGTCTTCAAACATCTCACATATACATATGATAAGATGATGCTCCCTATTGATTTGGGCATCTATAGGTCAAAAGCCAAGGTCACCACTTTGACCTTTTATAGGAAAACGCTTTCTGCACCATTTCTTTAACCAAACCTCCTGAAACTTTCTGCACCATTTGCCGATTTGTATTTATTTAGATCACCCAAAACTTAACATTATTTCATAATATAGCATAATATATTGATTATTTTCAAATGTTTGTACTGGAAAATTCAATGATTTAGCAAGTTATGTGTACATATTATTCAATATAAGTGTACTTCAATCACAAAACAATTATTTGTTATAGGTCACAAACAATTTTTCTTTTTGTTAAAGCCTTAAAGCATTAGATGATTTGTTTTTTACGATTTATACGCAACATGTGGCCAAGTCATCAAGTTTTCCAACACAAAACTGTTAGAAATTTCATTTAAATTAATTAAATCAGAAAGACCAGTGAGCTTTGTTTAGTGCATATACATTTTGAATGTGCAACTGAAACACAAATTGAGGGTTTTATTTATATTTTGATTGACACCTGTAATTCTTACAGATCGCCTTCAGTATTTTTAGTAAACTATTTTCAAATGCCCTTATACATGTAGTCGAAATATTTTACAGTATGGATATACTAAATAGTAAGGAGAAATGAACTTGTAATTCGGACAGTGTTTTACACTTTAAACAGTGTATGTTAAATAACTACAAATTTAAATGTGATTTTTTTTTTTTTTCAGAGTTATTAAAGTTGATGATTTCACACGTATGTTATGGGAAATTTACGAGACTGTCAGGAATGAAGGAGTTAAACAGGTAATATATTCAAAAGTCACTATGAAAATAAAAAGAAAGTGAAACGTGTAATTTACATACCGTACAATCATATCAGATCTGTTATTTTGAGCGCTTATTTAGTCCAAAGATCCTCGACATTTTTAGACACAATTTAAAGTACTAAAACAATTTATGTATCAAGGACACGGGCACTGTTAGTCGTAATTAAAAATACCGTCAATTGTAAAATCGGTTCATCAATAAAAATACTAACATTAAAGTTGTTTATATAGATCTATATATTTTTTACATTTAAATGAATACCTCAAAATGTACACTTATATTTCAGCCGGTTAGCCTGGGACTGTTCCGTAATGACTATATGTTAGATATAAAGGACAATTGCTGCAACAATGATAGCGTGCCGTTGGCAGGTCTGAAACAGATCGAGTTTAACACGGTGGCAGCCAGCTTCGCAGGCCTCTCGTCTGGCATTTATAATTTACACAGGTTACTGCCTAAAAGTATCTTCAGTTTCTTCATTTTGAGCTGATTTGGTGACTTCTGATTGATTGTTATTACAAATGGGCCATTCAAATCTAAAATAACGAAATAACAAGAGTAGTAAATCAGCTAGTAAGAGACAAAGAAAATATGAATGTTCCCACAGTAACTTGTTCTAAAAGTTTGTATCACCTCGAGTAGATTAAAATGATAGATCAGGTTCCTGATTTACCTACGAGAAGTGATACAAGATTTCAGAACAAGTTACTATAGTAATAATTCTGTTGTATCACCTCGAGTATATAAATGATGGATCAGGTTCCTGATTTACCTACGAGAAGTGATACAAGATTTCAGAACAAGTTACTATAGTAATAATCCTATTGTATCACCTCGAGTAGTTAAATGATGGATCAGGTTCCTGATTTACCTACGAGAAGTGATACAAGATTTCAGAACAAGTTACTATAGTAATAATTCTGTTGTATCACCTCGAGTAGATAAATGATGGATCAGGTTCCTGATTTACCTACGAGAAGTGATACAAGATTTCAGAACAAGTTACTATAGTAATAATTCTGTTGTATCACCTCGAGTAGATAAATGATGGATCAGGTTCCTGATTTACCTACGAGAAGTGATACAAGATTTCAGAACAAGTTACTATAGTAATAATCCTATTGTATCACCTCGAGTAGATAAATGATAGATCAGGTTCCTGATTTACCTACGAGAAGTGATAAAAGATTTCAGAACAAGTTACTATAGTAATAATTCTGTTGTATCACCTCGAGTAGATAAATGATGGATCAGGTTCCTGATTTACCTACGAGAAGTGATACAAGATTTCAGAACAAGTTACTATAGTAATAATCCTATTGTATCATCTCGAGTAGATAAATGATAGATCAGGTTCCTGATTTACCTACGAGGAGTGATACAAGATTTCAGAACAAGTTACTATAGTAATAATTCTATTGTATCACCTCGAGTAGATAAATGATGGATCAGGTTCCTGATTTACCTACGAGAATTGATACAAGATTTCAGAACAAACTATGGTAATAATCCTATTGTATCATTTCGAGAAGATAAATGATAGATCAGGTTCCTGATTTACCTACGAGAGATGATACAAGATTTCAGAACAAGTTACCTTAGTAATAATCTTTTTATTTTACACCTCTTGACATATCATCAAAATAGAATCCATAACAAAACAATAAAATTAAAATGCTATTTTTTTAAAAATAAAATTGAAAATCAACAGCAGGAAAGGCCTTTTTTCTTAAAGCTGTCATGTGCATGAAAATCTCCCTCCCTCCCTGATTTGTCATTAACATCCCTGGACAATAATTAAAATCTATTTCATTACAGATATACAACGAGTCTGGCTGGCATTGAGTATTCACCAGAACAGGTAATATATAATAGTTTCTAATTTTATTTTGTTAGTCTGATTGCGTAGCAAATCAAGGCTTATAGTTTGGCGATTTCCGTCTGTCTGTCTGTTCATGTATCTTCCTTCCGTCTATGCCTTTTGATGGAAGTTTTTGGTGAAAGTTTTTGTTTTTCCTTCATTTCTCGGAAAGCTTTGAAACGGCATTGCACAATGACAAGAACCATAACTCTGTCTTGTATTTTACTTGAATTATCCTCCCTTTTAACTTAGATTTTTTCTGGAGGGTGTTACAAGTATTTTAATCCTTATAAAAGAGGTGTACACATTATTTTATTCCATTACTTGGGTTATATCTGTTATAGTGGCTTCGTTGTAATTTGACAGTTACTTTAAAGGGACACACGGCAATCTTGAAGTACAATTATAGAATCTCAGTTCTTTAATTAATTATCATTTTGACTTCAAAGCTTGCATATAATTAAATAAAACATTGATTTTGACCTAGTTGTTCTACCAAATTAATATTTTATTGGTGCAATATACTAAGGCCAAGAAAAATATAGTCGTGTTTCAGTTTCCTGCTAAAAACAAATAGGTATTATTTATTTATTTTTTAAATTTATTTACTACACAAAGGTAGAAATTACAATCAGAAAACATAATTTTTGAGGGCTTCAAGGATGTATATATTAATATATTTAAATCGCAGCTGTTATATATGAATTACTGCAAGATCGGCCAGGGCACAACTTATGTCCAGCCGGAATTCTGCTGGGCTGTTTCCTATATCTTCCAAACGAGTCTTAAGAAGAAAAGAAATATAAAAAAAGTTGTTGAATTTGCCGACATTCAAATGTTCAATCTGCATATAAACTAGTCATGGGCATCAGTTACAATCAGTTGGATGTAACTAACCCATTATCAGTTTAATACAATCGGCAGCTAAACACTTTTTAAAAGATCAGAGAGAGAAGTTTCTGTTTTAATAATATCAAAGTATACAATGAGATAGAACCACAAATTGTGTCATATGTATGCTGCATGTACAATGTATCTAAGTTAATCTATCCTTTCTGATCAATTCATGATTTCTCGTAATAACATGATATTAAACATGACAACACCAAATATAAATTTCCATAAATCAGGATTTCACTCAGGGCCACCACAGAGTTGCATAGAATGCTATTTTTAATAGAGGAACGTACGAGACAAGAAAGCAGAAAATCATCAACAATGTAAAATAAACAATGAAATAAAATTACTTGTTTTACAATGTTGATGATTTTCTGCTTTTCTTTTTTTTACTTTTAATATTTCAGTTTTATAAACATTTCGTCGTGTGAGCCAGAGAATACATTTGACTTTTTTTTATTGTGTTACTAGGAAAAAATACATACAGAACTGGTGAAAGTAATATTGTAGCCTTTATATGAAAGATCAACCTCCCTGATAATATCGGCCACCCATTTGTCGGTAGAAATACAGCTAATATAACTCCTGACCTCTTGGTGGTCGCATTTTTCGACCTTGAAGGCCATAAGCCTTGCTGCGGCAGCCATTGCTGGGTAAAAACAAGCGTAAACATCCGAGATACACCAATCGCAGTATTTCTTCGGACTAAAGCATTGACGAATACAGAACAAAAACAATATCATCATCATCGCGGCACAAGAGATCACGATTTTTTGATTTATTTTGATTTTCTTTTGATTTTTTTTTTTGAAACCGAAAAAAAAAAAGTTAGGGTCGGAAAAAAATATAGGGATGGTCGGGAACCTGAAACATGACTATATTTATTCTTGGCATAATTATTTAGTAATATGTACATGTAAAAACAATATGTTTAAACTATTCTAAAAATAAATATTTATGATTTCAAAAACAAAGATTGCCATGTGTCCCTCTAAAAGTAACCTGCAGATGCTAGAATTAAAAAAAATATCATATTAAAAGAAGACACTGAAGTTGAAATATCATAATTTTGATAAAGTATCATCAAAATAAACTGACCATTGAGTGACCAGACATTTTACCCACCTCTGATAGGCTCGGTCTTGATCGTAGGTGTTCAACCACGCTTATTGAAAAATTAAGGTATTTACAGTTTGATCCTTTAAAAACCCTGCATATTTCATGCACATTTATGCAAATGTATCTTTCAAAATCGATTCTTTTAAATTATTGTCTTTTTACCTTGCCAAAGATTTTTATTTTACTGTAGAGCCTAATGTTAAAAAACTCAACATCAGGGTATTTAAATTGACAATTATTAATAAGTCTTGTATTGATGGGTAGAACATGTGAAAACTTACCTTGTGTCTTGTAAGGTGGAACCTATTTTAACCAAAACTAGCCAACTTATGTTCTATTCTATTATCATTTTGTGGAGAACAAGTTAACATTAATATTTATCACATAACTTATGGTGTGGGAGTGGAATAACACCATTCTATATACCACTAGTTATATAAATATGCAAATATGCTTAGTATGCACTGTCAAAAAAACCCTATAATGATCCAATTCCAACAGTTTATGTCAGTTTTGCGTGTTAAAGCGACAGGCAAAATGCAATAAGAGTCGATATGTGAGTTATATGATAAATAGAGAATCTAACATTCATTCTCATTCATTATTGAATTTATTAAACTCGTTAGCAAAAATGATATAATGCTCGGCAAGAGCCTCGCATTATATCATTTTGCCAACTTGTTTAATAAATTCAATAATGAATGAGTACTCCTGTAAGATCCTCTATTTACACTACAGCTACTTCATATTGTACTATGTTGTTTACAGCTTCCAGACAACAAGCCATCCCAGGGTCTTGCACAGGGCTTAGTGAAAGCTTGGGAAATCTACAACCAACCTAGGTACTTCTTATTTCCTTTGTACAAGACTTGGAGCAACTCTGCAGTTCTGCCCATTCTCCAAATTTTACCTCATTATAAATGTAGGATGAGACTGGCATGTTCATTTCTGTTTGGCACCATATAACCTTTCTTCTGGTGGTGCGCCATAAACCCAATTCAATTCAATTGTATAAAACTGCAGCTGACATACACATATATATGTACAATATACAATATACAATATACATGCAAATAGAGAATATTATGTATTTTGTAATTATTTACTTGTGTGCTGATATTGTATGCATATAGGTTAATGACAGCTATCTAGATTGGATTTAAACCCGGTTACAGGCATATCTCTAAGTCTGTCATGGGACATCTGGGATATCAATATCTCATATTCCTTCCTTCCGATGTAGCCTGTCCCAGATAAATCTTGTGCTGGAGCTGAGGGCCTCGGAAGCTCAGTTGATAATGACTTGTGCTTAAGTTGAGAAACTTCATTTCATCTCCCTCTAAGGTTGCTGTCCCAATATGACCTAATATGATGTTTTTACAGGAGTTTAAACCCAATTTAATTTGTTATGTGCTGAATACTAATCCCATTTGTTTTGTTGTGCCAATTTACGAAAAAGTATTGCAACCAACAAAGATCAGTTATTTATTTAACCATCAGAGATCAGTTATTTATTCACCATCAGAGATCAGTTATTTATTCGTTAAAGATCAGTTATTTAATCATGAAATATCAGATTTTTTTTCAACCATCAAAGATTAGGTATTTATTCAACAATCAAAGATCAGTTACTTATTTAACCATGAAAGCTCAGTTATTTATTCAACTGTCAAAGATGAGTTATTTATTTATTAACTGTAGAATCTTTCCATCTAAGTGCGGTGATTGTGATGGTTGTACAAGAGGTGGAGAGGAATTCTGTGGACCAGAAGTGGATCGAGAAAAGTGTGTTTGAAATCAACAAAGACGTACCGTTTGCGTATACAACATTCGAGAATGCGTGGCAACACAGTCATTTAGATGAAGATAATAGACTATTCATGTGAGTATTGAACATTTTTATTTTCAATAATGAATTACTAAGAGCGTCTTTTCATACGCCCGAAGGTACCATTGTCTGTCCATTAACTTCTACCTGACAACTGATTGTGGCTAATAACTTTCAAAGTATAAGGTCTACAACAATGACACTTTGTAAACATCTTCAGCATGATCTGATAAAGGCCCATAACTCTCTGATTCATATTTTTTGAATTATTTCCCTTTGTTAAAGGTTTACTGGTACTTAACCGTTCCAACGACTGGCGTATATGCTTTTCTATGCATGCTGTTGTTGAAAGAAGAGCTCAACATGTAACTGTAAAAAATTGGTTCAACCTTCCCCTCGTTTTTTTCATTTGATTTTTTTAGTCAAAGGGTAACAACTCTACTTAATTCATGTTGATATCACATATGAGAGTTATTTCCCTTGATATTTTGGCCTGTTAACTATTTATCACTGATATAAAATTTCGAAAAGATTGCACTTAAGTTCAGAATGACCCTTATGGTTATATTTTCTTTATTTGAGTGTAGTGACTCATACACTGATCCACATGATGAACATTGATCAGTGTTCCTTTTGGGTCTTTTGGGAATGGGGAGGGGTCCTTGGAATTGGGAAAATTAGCATCTCGAACATCAATTTCACTGGCAAAACAAGTCACAAAATATGTTTTAAAGGTATGTATTTAAGGCAAAAATAAGATAATTTTTTTTTCAATTTGGGATTTTTTTTCTTTCCAGTTGGGTTTTTATATGTGGAACAGGGACGAATTTCGGCCCCAAAAGCAGCCTACAAGGAACACTGTTTACTGTCAATCAAGTCTCCATGCCAATTCTCAAATTTAAACATAGCCAAGTTAAATTATGAAGATGAAAAACTTGAGTCATCCAGTAATATTTGAGATATCGTCTTCATCGTTTTCCACAGAAAAATAGGCGCTAGTCATCCATTAGTAGTATTTGTCACATTGTCTTTATTGTATTCCACAGAGATGATGCTGAAGTAGCTGTGATATATTTTAGAGATGGATATACTCCAGGGCACTTTCCATCTGAAAAGGTATTTCTATTGTTTTAACAAAGTATCTGAATATATGAGAGATAGAATGCTGGAGTAGCTGTGATATAAATTATAGATGTATATTCTCCAGGGCACTTTCCGTCTGAAAAGGTATTGCTACTGTTTAACAAAGTATCTGAATATATGAGAGAGATAATGCTGAAGTAGCTGTGATATAGTTTCGAGATGTATATACTCCAGTGCTTTTTCTGTCCGAAAAGGTATTTATACAAAGTATCTGAATATATGAGAGAGATCATGCTGAAGTAGCTGTGGTATATTTTAGAGACGGATATATGCCAGGGCACTTTCCCAAGGAAAAACTATTTCTATCTGGATCTGAATATATAAGGGCTGATCCAGAAATGTGTCGACTTTTCTTCTGAATCTTTATATTTCTACATAGATAACTGACCTATTTACTTTAATACTATTACCGGGTTTTTCCTTAATAGCCGGTTGGCGCAGTGCTCACGGAAAATATTTTTGACAGGCAGTCCCTGACAATATTGACAGGCCCTGAATTAATTATATAGTAAAATATGGCAAAGAGGGACAAGCCCCAACCAGATTTTGACAGGCCCTAGGCTTGGGGCTATCCTATTTCGTGAGCACTGAGGCCGGTAATTTACCCCTCTACTTTGGTTAGCTGAGCGGCTACTTTTAGCAGTCCCCAATACAACAACAAAAGGAAGAACTATAAACCACCAGCCTACTTTTAAAACTTTTACCTGCTACTTAAAAACAAATGGACAGCCGAGTACTAAAGAGATTCCTTGTCTCTACATGTACATTGTATCTAAATTTGCTGTTGCATGATCGAAACATATTTTTAAATTTATTGTTTATATAGTAAACATTGCAGTGTTTCTCAGAGCATGGTAATAGTTTACTAAAATATGCATTAAAAATTTCATAAAACATGATGCATAATTTACAACAGCTGGTACTGCATAATTGCATATGGCACCAACATCTTTCTTGCATACCGGATAAGGTTATCCGCATTTTACATCAGTGGTGGAAAGCCTAATCTTACACATGGGGGAAGATAAAAGTCACACGCTAATATCAACAATGACAGTTGCATGACGTCATTGCGTAAATAAACATGCAAAACGTTAGTAGCTCGCAGAAAGTAAATGGTATGCAAGAAAAAAAATCAATCATGGGTATCCGGTGAAGATCAGGAAATGTCAACCGTCGGTATAACTGTTTTAATCGTAACCTGGGCAGAGCCTCAGTTCTGATAAAAATATGATACTTGTGTTGGAATTCCCGATCTTCACCGGATGCCCATGAAAGATTCTTATAATATATCTGTATACATTTGGGGGTTATTTAAGTGATGATTTAGCACATGATCTTGAAAATGTCAGCATCATTAATATCAGTTTCCTTCGACAATATTATAAAAAAGACAAATGCTATGACAAAACATAAGAAAATACAATGGGCTGGGATAGAATCATCATATATTGACTGTATTCATTACTAAAATACTGATCACATTTTAAAACTGGTATGCAGCAATTCATTTTTGAGGAGTAGCCACCACAAGATTTTCCTGTATAACTCTATGTAAGCAAAATTGTCCGCTGGTGGCCATGTTTGATGTCGAATCACATGATTTGATAGCATAACAGAACTATTATTATATTAAACTGTAATAAAATTATTATCACTTCAGTTTGTATGTAACGCACGTGATTACAGATAACTTTCAACTTTAGACCAATCAGTCGGTGTATGAGCTTTTCCAAGTTTTAAGCAGTGTTTCATGACAGCACATTGCATCATGCTACCATGTATTCCTACATTTGTATTAATTTCATATGAAAAATAGAAAAAATTAATGTTTTGCTCATTAAGGCTTGTTAATATAAAAATGTATCTACGGCTCGTTAATATAAAATTGTATTGACTGATATCAACAGGAGACAAAGACCAGACTGAATATGGAGAGGTCGAGGGCCATCAAATGCCCAACTATTCACCTTCAACTGGCAGGCTGTAAGAAAATACAGCAAGAGTTGGCCGCCCCCGGGGTCCTGGAGAGGTTTATAAAGGACGCACATGTCTGTAAAAAGATCAGAAAGACATTTGCTGGGCAGTATAGTCTCGATGTGGTAAGCAATTAGTATTCTATTTTTATTTATTATTTTAATTTGACCATTGCACTTTGGTTCAACTAAACTGTGACCGATAATTGCACTGTCCAATAGAGGGGAGTTTTTATTCAAAGGAATCTGTGCCCTGGGCCCGTATTCATAAAAAAATATTACTTAAGTCAAAATTTAAGATTTTTACATATTTTTAAATATCCTTATTAACCTCTCAGGGTCACTACAAACCATCTGTTTTAAGATAAATATTTAGCTGTAGATCTTATTTATCCATAACTTTTTTAGCAATATTAAGCAAGCGTCTTAAATCGATAGAAAAAGGTGTTATTTTTTTTTATAAAATTTGACTTAAGATATTGCTAAGAAGCTTTATGAATACAGACCCTGCTCTTACTATTGAATGCCAATGTGCTCGTAGTATAGACTTTGATACATGTAAGAAAATAAGCGTCTAGGCCAGGGACATACTGAAGAAACCCAGAGGCTGTTATAAGGCTCAAACCAGAGATCTCTGGATTCAAAGTCTACCGTCCTATCCCCTGTCAGTCATGTTTTGAAAAGACTATTATTGTATTAGTAATATAGAATGTACAATTGATAGTTTTGACATTCAGTTTTTAGCTCAGCCCTCTCATTAAATACTTATTACTTTTTATTTGGGTCTGGTAAAACCAATCTAATTTATTTTCTAAATATGATATATACTGGGTGTGTAATACCAAGATGTATATTCTGTTTGCTTCTTTAGTCTGTTTGCTTCTTTAGTCTGTTTGCTTCTTTAGTCTTAGTCTGTTTGCTTCTTTAGTCTGTTTGCTTCTTTAGTGTCTGTTTGCTTCTTTAGTGTCTGTTTGCTTCTTTAGTCTGTTTGCTTCTTTAGTCTGTTTGCTTCTTTAGTCTTAGTCTGTTTGCTTCTTTAGTCTGTTTGCTTCTTTAGTCTTAGTCTGTTTGCTTCTTTAGTCTGTTTGCTTCTTTAGTCTGTTTGCTTCTTTAGTCTGTTTGCTTCTTTAGTGTCTGTTTGCTTCTTTAGTCTGTTTGCTTCTTTAGTCTGTTTGCTTCTTTAGAGTCTCGACTAATGATTAAAGTAGCATTAATGGCAATGACTATGGAATGACGGTGTTTCTGTTACAGGGTCCTGAAGGTGACCAAACTATTGCCATGGCAATGGAATGCCCAAACCACTTCGTGCTCAAGCCGCAAAGGGAAGGTGGAGGTATAGTTTGTATTATATCTCTCGCCGTTAAAGGCTTTATAGGGACACAGGACTATAGGCCTGGCTACTCATCCTCATACTTTTAAACAAGACGTCTTCGCTTTGTCCTTATAAAATCTTCCTTTTCAAAATACAAAATTGCATTTTTATAAAAACAATTATTTTTTTTGGTTAATCTAGAAGTTTCTTGTTAGTTTTATGAATTTAATGAATAAAACTTGTTTCAAAAGTCGAAAAGGTACGTTTCAAAAAGGCCCCTGGAGTTTTAAACCAGGTTCTAGGGTCACCAAATATCACTCTTACCCTTTTGTTATCCCAATGAAACAGGACAGTGTAAATAAGGATATCCCATCGGGTTGTGTCCTCAGCACTAAAAGGTAATATACGTAAACACAAAGATGATCATGTATATATGAATATAAAACGAAAAAAAATCCTAGAAAGTCACAAAGTAAGTACTCACTGACTTGGCAGAAGCCAGAGCTACTAGAGAATAAATGATAAAATCATTGAGATCACAACAAAGCAATTATTGCATCCCTGTGAGGGTGACAGTGGATATTGTCAACCTGAGGAAAATAATGTCGACCGAGGCGAAGCAGAGGTTGACATTATCTTTCCAACGATTGACAATATCCACTGTCACCCTAACTGGGATGCAATATTTATTTTATTATACCAAAAAAAAAAAGAAAGAAGTTTTTTGGGGGAAAATGAAAAGTGTAAACCAGGTCCACTTTGTTAAAAAGAGGATGCTTTTAATTTAATAATTAAAAACATCCTCTTTTTAAAGAAACCAGTTTTGATTTAAGTAATATGTTATGATCAACAAAAACATATTTCTTATCTTAAAAAATGCACATTCTTCAACAGTTTAGAAATATAAATAACATAATACATGTACATGTACGAATAAAGTGTTCACCGATTCATTTGTGCATAATGTGTTATAGAAAAAAAACAATTGTCTATTTATAAATTTACTGTGACGTCGGATTTTATCATTACACATATATTGATTCCGAGATGATGCGATTGGGAGGGTAACATTAAAAAATGCTGCCCTCCAGTGAAGTCACACCAGGGTCTGACATTACAAAAGCGTACAACAGCGTACAACAGCGCGAAATGTTAAAGAGTAGTCTATGGAAATTTATCACTTTGTTAGGGGATACAACCCGATGGGACATCTAACATGGGGGATTGACATGAGGTATAATAATAAACGTTAACGCCTTTTCAGGATTTAGGTAGACTTCATCATTGTGTCCACAAACATGAAACAAAAATGACTACAGAATGCTTGTGTCTAATCTTACAGTGACAAGTAGAAATAACCATGCAACGTTGAACCTTTATGGAAAACCAGCCACATGGATACCATATCTTTACAGGACTTAATGGTATTTCAAAACAAATTTTACCGTAAACCTATTTCTAATTTCCATCTTTCATTCAGGAAACAATATGTACGGAGAAGATATCCGTGTTCATCTCAACAAAATAAGGGACAGTGACGAGAGGAGTGCTTTTATTCTGATGGAGAGGATATTTCCATGGCCACAGAAAAACCACTTGTTAAAGGAGGGCAAGGACTCGGCATTGAGGGATGTTATAAGTGAATTGGGCATTTATGGCGTTTATATTGGGTAAGTTTGACATTAACAACTCAATTGATATATATATTTTGGGACAAGATATTATATATTGTTCTGGACATTTTTAACAGGGATCAGGATAATACGTCCATTTATAATGAGATTTTGGGACTCACCAACCGCCTATACTTCCTTCCTTTAAACATATTGATTGGGTCTAAGACACAATATACTGATTTTGACCAAATAACCATATCAGGTCCCAATATCTGTTTATAAAAATCAATTCAGATCCAACATCCTTAAGGTATATATATATATATATGTAAGAGATAAAAAAAGTTGATGACATCACTTAATTGATTGATCATTTGATAATAATTGATTGGTTGGTTGGTTGGTTGATTGATCAATTGATTTTGCTTTCTTATTGACTAACTTGCATTAAAACTTACTTGAATCTAAGATTATGAGCGAATTTTATTCATGAATAGATTTCAACAAGATATTGAATATAATCGCAAAACTAGGTCACATGAAGTTGGTCATCTTGGGCCTCTTGTATTAATTCATATGAGGCTAGCAAAATAACTAAAATTACATTTTTATACCTCCGCTTTCACAAAGTGAAGTGGGGGCTATATAGGAATCACATTGTCCGTAACGTCCCGTCGCGTCCCATCACGTAACACATTTATGTCCCGTCGCTTCCTGTCCCGTTGAGTCGCGTCGCAGAACACATTTTCATCACTTGGAATTCACAACTTTTGAATGGGTTGTTCCCAGACTTCATATAAACATAACAACTGATGGCCTTACCCATTGTTTATTGCCTAATTTATTACAGAATTACGTCCTTTGTTTGACTTAGAATTTAAGCGGCGGTATTCATCACCTTATATATATATGATAGTTCTAGTTGCTGGGTAAAAATACAGGGATAAAGCTGTCAGGGCAGAAAATAACAATTAAATAGCCTCCAGTTCATCATTGGTTACATAATAAGTGTTTAATTATCACATTACAGATCTGAGGATGAGGAGATGTATAATGCGGAGGTGG